>PVJA010037488.1:0-20352 GCA_004027025.1 Myocastor coypus | reverse complement strand
CCAGCCAGCCAGCCTCCAGGTTGCATCCTTCTAGACAGCAACATCACCACTAGCAGACTTGTGCTCTAGAAACTGCAACCAGAGCTATGGCCCCATGTATGGGGACTGCCAGCCCCATGGGTGGTGCCATCCTGAAGGGCTTGCCTCATGTCTTGGCTCCCTCTGCATCCTCTGTGATCCTGTGGGGCAGGAAGGCAGGTGGAAGACAGGACCCATACAAGGGAGGGCATGAGCAGCAACCGGTTCTCAGGAGGTGCTCATGCAGCCCAGGACCTGGAGGTTCCAAAGCACGGGCCCAGGAAAGAGGCCTGGTGCTGGGCAGGGGGTGGGCCTGGGCTCTGGTACTCTGTCTACACCAGGAACCTGTGCACACATCACAGGTGTCGACTGGAAGCACTGCACTAACGTGACTCTGAAACTCTGCTGGGGCTCTGCCTTGGAACTGTGAAAGGAAATGCTTGAAACACTGTGCTCTGGCATGAGAAACTCAGCAGGCAGCATGGCGCTGGCAGGCAGAACCAAGGGCCACAGCAAGAGACCAGGACTGAGGTTACAGAGTGGAGAAGACAGAGGAGGAGCTGAAACTCTGGCTAACGTGGGAAACCTGCAGTGTGCATGACTGGGATGGGGTTCAGAGAAGATTCCGTGAGTTGTCCTGACACAGACAGGGCACATCCCGTGGCTCGGAGATGGGTGCAGAAAGCTCAGCCACCATTGTTGGGACATGAAGGGTCCCCAGAAGCCTGTGCGGAAGGCCTGCCCCAGGCCAGTGGTACTGAGAAGGCAGAAGCTTCAGGAGGAAGTGAGGTCACTGAGGGCATGGCTCTGGGGGTCTGAGACTCACTCCTTCCTGTCTCCTCCTGGTTTTTGGCTAGAATGTAGTCAGCAGTTTCCTTTACTGTCGGTCCTGCCAAGCTGTGTAGCCTCCTACAAGCCCAGAGCACTGTGGGCCAAAATTCTGAAACTCTGGAACCTGGAATCAAACTAAACGCCTCATTCCAAGTGGTCATGATACTGAGGAGCTCAGCAGGTCAGGACGTGTTGGGCACTGGGAGGTGGCTGAGGAGGAGGAATGGGAAGGAGGAGGCCATCGGCCCTAGTCTAGCCTCACTTTCTGTTGCACAGGCCTGCAGCACTCCTCAACCTTGGTGCCTGGCACACATAAGGAGCAGCCTACAAGTGCCAGTCTCCCAGACAGTGGGCAGAGGGGATGGGAAGAGGGGCACAGAGCTGTGAGGAGGGAGGCAGGGTCCGGGGCAGCAGCCTGCATCCAGCCCTGTTCCCTGTGAGCTCTTTGCAACGTCTTAACTGCTCTGTGGCTAGCACCAGGATCACTGGGTGGTCCCTCGTGTGTTTCAGACTCATGGTGAGATTTTATGCACAGCACAGAGCTGTTGCCCCACAGAGCTGCGCAGCACGCAGGGGACAGTGCCCAGTCTGGCCCGGGACACAGAAGCCCACAGTCAGCGCCTCTGAGCTGATGCTGGAGAAAAACAAAATGTGCTGTGCCTCGCCAAGGTGGGGCGGCCCATGCTGGTCTAAAGCTTTGGAAATGGCTTTCTGCCCTGCCAGCCCTGTGTCCTCCCATGGCCCTCCATGTGGAGGTACCTGCCTTGTCCCAGCTCATGGGATCCCAGCCTGACGCACGCTGCATTCCCCGGGCTCCGGCACAAGTCTGGATCTGTAATCCCTTTCGCAGACACAGAAGGGAGCTGATCTGGGCGCAAGGTGGATTTGCCTCTCATTTAAATTAGAAGTGGATCGGGCTAATGTATGCTAATGACACAGACAGGAAAACCTGCCTGATGACTTCACAGATGTGCCATCTATATCTGCGCCGCCGCAGCCCCATGGGAACAAACTTGTTCCCAAGTCCCAAATGAGGAATGCAAGTGCCTAAATGCTGTCCTCAAGCAACTGTCACCCCTTTCAGCCTCCCACGGGGCGGGGTGGGATCGCCATTCCACACATCTGCTCCTCCTAGGGTGAGGTCCGCACTCTCTCCCCGAGCTGAGGTGCAGCCCTGCCTGCAATGCACCTCCCACAACAGCAGGGTTATGATGGGGGGCAGGACGCAGCTCTCCAGTGACCAGGAAGAGGCCACTGACCAGAACCCTGACGGGCTGCTGAGACCTCTGAGAATAGCCCCCCTATGGGAGACCCATGGTGTGGCTCTGTAGGAAGCAGGGGCAGCTGCCCACTATTGAGGGGGCTGCAGGGCACCCAAGGATGGGCAGAGGGGGCAGGCAGGCAAAGCTGCAGAGGCTGCACCTGCAGGGCCTGCGCTGAGCTGCTGTGACTGTTCTGCTTCCTTCTCCCCTTCCCTGGCAGCTGGGGGTGCTGACCTTGTGACAGTGTGGGAACAGTGACTCGGATACAGCGTGACTGGGTGAACACAAGGACCCCCAGCAGGGCTGATATGTGGCTGTGATACGTCACATGTGAGCATGGCCTGTGAGAACACAAGCTTCCTGGACAGCTCAGAGCCTGATGTCATCAAGTGAGGAATGCACTGATAAAGGACGACTTATATTACTCTGCACTCACGTGTTCAGATGGAAAATAGCAAGCACTGGCCTGCAAAGAGCAGGAGGAAAGGGCGGCAGTTGTGTCTGATCCTCGTTTCCAGTGTGTACTCATCAGTGCCCATCTGACACGTATTTACTGAGGAGTGGGTAGGTGCCGAGCACTACGCCAGGCCAGGGGACTTTCAGCGACAACGGTACACTATGACATGCTGGCCATGTCGAGCTATAGACACACAGGAGATGCTTGGATCAATCAACAGCAGGATCGTAGAAGTTGCTCCTAGGAAGGCATCTTAAGAGTACTAGAGGTGCTGAGGCGTAGGTAAGAGGGAAAGAATGGAAGTGAAAATTTCAGGGAACATATGTTAAGTTTTCATGTGAAAAGCAATCTGTATACTGAAAATAGTTTATGCATAAAAGGAAATTATTTCTGGCACAAAGTAAGCCCTATGGTATTTACTGTCTGCTAATATTTCTATTTCACCTCAATTTGTCCTTATTCTAATTTCAACATAAACAGAATAGTCTTATTATGGGCTGAGAATGGAATCTATTCATGGTGCTTCCTGAAACAGGTGAGCTAGCCAGCGGTATTAGTCCAAAACCTGGCACCTACCGGTCAGTCCATAGCCAATGACCTAAAAGCACTTTCCACTGATAATGAGCAGTGAAGCTCAGCAGCCTGAGCTCGGGCTGGCGCTGCTGGGTGGAGCCTGTTGCAGAACAGGGCCTTGTAGGTCCACAATGGTGCTGGGGAAGGAGACGCCAGCTCAGCTAAGGAGCCGAGGCTGGTGTGTGAGCTCCCCTCAGACTCAGACACCCTCAGAGAAAGCAAATGACGGCTGGAAATCTGCCATGCTCTGGCATCCTTCTGGATGCTGGGGACATGGCCCTGGTCCAGACACGACAGCCTCTCTTCCCTTGTCCCTTCCACAAGGACAGCGTTTGCTCAGTGACCAGCACTCCAGCCACCAGCCAGGCTGCCTGGGCTCACATGGCAGTCCCTCTACCAAGTGCCACATCTGACTCTGGGATGCTTCTAAGGCAGATGCACCCAAGAGAGCCTGGCTGGAGGAGGTTGGACTCTTAGGCAGGTGGCCTGCCATCGTGACTCGGCCTGTAGGTGCTGCTGCCGAGACAGTGAGAGGCGAAGGGCTCTCACACAGAGACCTGACGGCTTCCTCATGCCATCTCTACCTGATCATGACCCCAGCCACCCCCACCACCGCTGCTGAGTCTCCAGTGCCCTTTGGCCCCAAAAGGGCGCAGTCCAAGGGGCCGGGCCTGCCTGAGCCCCACACAGTCACAGGGAAACTGCAGTGTTGGAACAGCCACAACAGTTCACCTAGCAAGTCATTATGTAGTCTCTTCCTGGCCTCCCAAGTTCTGTCAGAAATAAGTCAGAGCCACGCAAGAGTTCTGTTTCAGTATCTCTGGAGGTGCAGACACACAGAAGAGACCTGCTCAGCAACTGAACCTGGAAATGCACAGAGTCGGTGCTGGGCAGCACCCACAAAAATAGCACAGGGGCTATCATCAGCCTGGCAGGGGGCGTAGGACCAGTGACCTACCCTCCAGCAGCTAGTCCTCCCCGAAGTACACTGCAACCCCAGAAATTCCGAATCCTAGGGCTTGGGCCCTTCATACTACCTGACACACAAAGTGGGAGCACACGCACTGTCCAGGGCAACAGCCTGGCTTGCAGTGATGGGAAGGAAGGGCCACTGACTCCAGTCTTTGTCCTACTTCAGTGACCTCATCAGCTCACGCCCAGCACTGCAGCCCTGACGTCCCAGTCCTGCCCACCACTTGTGCTCCTGTCTCCCTCCTCCTGGCCCCTGGGTTGGACTGTTCGAAATGCATAGAGGTATGGAGCCTCGGATTCTCTGAGATCCACCCTTACAGCACCCCATCTCACAGCCCAGGCCAGCATGGCTCCTGGGCTCCTGCACCCACAGGCACCACACCCTCCCGGTTTCATCTCCAGCTTCCTTTTCTCTGTGTCCAGCAACACCTCCTGGTCCTCGCGTTCCGTTCTCTCTCAGGTGGCGCAGCGGAGTGACTGTTTCCACCTCTCTTGCACTCTTCTTTGCTGCTGATGGAGCAGGGCTTGGCACAGACATGAGGCTTGTGCCCGGCCTCAGGCCCCTCCAGTTGGCCAAGCCCAGGCCTGGGTCTGAGCAGGTCTACACTGCGTGGACTCCGGCACCCTAGTGTGAAGGCAGGCATGGGGCTTGTGCCTTCACAGGGCAGCTTCAGTGGCTGCATCAACCTCCCCAGCTGTCCACCCCAGAAGCAGCGCCGACCACGGTTGATGGTGTCTGAAGCGCAGGACAGGCTGAGTTTTCAGTCTGACACCCCTGCACCCAGGGATGAGTCAGGGATCCCCTCACGCTAGAGCTCAGAACTCACCGTGAACCCATTCCCCTCTCCACCCCCCTGCCAGGGCCTTCCACAGTGGCTAGCGTCCTCTCCCAAGGGCCACAGCTACACCCCAGAGGTGAGCCAGAAGCAGATATGCCCCTCAGGTGTGAGAAACAAGCCCCTTTCTCTCCAGGACCCCCTTGGCTGGAACTCGGGAGCAGTTCCCAGCAGCGAGAAAGTGCAGCTCTGCCCCTTCCGAGCATCGTGCTGCACAGAGCCCGGTCTCTGGGGCCCAGAGCCCTCCTCCATCAGCCTGCTGCTGGTCTTTGGCTTTTCTGTGTGTCAGTGCATGTTAGCCATTCATCTCCTCCTGCCCTCTTCCTGCCCTTCTGTCAGGTGCCCCATGTCTACAGCCCGGGACTGCGTGCCCAGGTGGGAAACCCTGGATGAGACTCATCACAAGAATGCATAGACCACATGTTCATAAACACTGGCACCCTTCAGTGAGCTGTGAAGGTGCTGTGTTCCCAGCAACTCAACCTGTGGCATGCTTGAGGGAGGAACCAGGGACCTTGGTGGCAGGTGGCGCTCCAGTGCAGAGACATGCAGGGTAGACTGTGCAAGGGGCAGTGCGACGCCATGGTCAGGAGCAGGACAGGGAGGGAAGCACTCATGAGAGATGGCTCAGCTGTCCTGACAGAGAAGGCCACAGAAGTCAGTGACAGCAAGTGGCTCCACATCCCCTGCAGAAGGGCCCTGAAAGCCCTACTGAGGATGACTTCTGGCCACCCAGCATCTCCCTGGAAATCCACAGCCCCCTCCTTGCTGAGGCTCTGTGGCCAGGGCTAGGTGGTCTTTGATGCTGCAGGCAGGTACTCTGTCCCCAGGTGTCTACGTGCAAAGAGGGTCCCCAGGGTTGCCCGGCATTGTAGCTTGCTACTCCTCACTAGCCTACTACAGGAAAAGGGGGGCACCTCTTGTACTGAGGCACACCAACTGCCACCACAGTATGCACCTGACCTTCATGAGCCCCATGTATCCTGTCAAAGGCATCCAACTGCAGACACAAAAGGATGCAGACACTGTCCATGCCTGTGTACACAGACACATGTGAACACATCAACGTTCATGCATTTGTAGTAATGTGTATAAACCAGAGAGGGTAGAAGTAGCCAGCATGCACAAGCACAGATACATGGGCCTATACAGTCACACACAGGCTTCTGCACACGCGCAGAAGGCATAAGGGCAAGGTGGACACAGATACGAATGGATATGTGGACACGTGTGCGTATGTGTACTGGGAAGATACTGCTGAAGTGAAGTGGCCATTCCCTGGTGGCTGGAAGTGCTTATTAATGCTTTTTACAGTAGGTGCTCAAATATCTTCCACGTCTACTGCTCATTACGGCATACAGGAAATAAACACCAGCCTTGAAGGACCTAACTCGATTCTCTTTTTATTGTGAAAGTGAAGGATGTGTGTATGAACAGCAAAGCTTCAGAGACTGTGCAGCACTGTGGCAATCCAGGGCACCCCAGGCTGGTCACATGGGCACAAACTGGCCTCAGAGTGCTCTGGGGTCACCTTCAGCTCTGCCAGACCTTGGAACCTGACACCAGCATCTGTGGTAGTCCCAAAAGCACTAGGGTGACGTTAACTCATTTTTTTTTGTTGTTGTTTTGTTTTTTGTTTTTTGTTTTTGTGGGACCAGGGTTCAAACTCACGACCTTGCACTTGCCCAGCAGGCACTTGTGCCTCGGAGCTATCTCCCCAGCCCCTGTTAACTCATTTTTAAGAGTCTCTTTTGCCGGGCGTGGTGGCTCACGCCTGTAATCCCAGCACTTGGGAGGCTGAGGCAGGAGGATTGGTGCGAGTTCGAGACCAGCCTGGGCTACAAAAGTGAGCGCAGGACCAGCCTCAACTGCATAGCGAGACCCTGTCTCAAAAAGACAAAAAAAAAAAAAAGAGTCTCTTTGCTCATGGCAAGGTGTTCATTTATGACAGTGGGCTCTGGAGCTGTGACCTGAACATTATGTAGCACTTGCGCTGTGGCTCCTACTGTCCGCCAGGCCTGCCCCTGTCATGTAGCTCCATGGAGACAAAGCCCCATGAAAGTCAGAACTTGACTCGGCAGCGGCTGGCACTGGAACTTTGCCTGAGTTTGTATTTTGCAATTTCCAGTCTATAACAACCTGTTTCCTGTTCTGTCCCTGTAAGTGCCTAAAGTCGAAAGGCAGTTAAGCCTGCTTGAGAAAGCACAGAGTTTTCAGAAACTACATTGAACCTTTCCTGAGTTTATTCGCAAAGAAACTAATCTTCACAGTGCTTTATATGAAATATTCCACATTGGAGCCAGAAATGCAGTTACATAGAGGATTTGTCTCAAATTTAGAGAAGCTAGAAGTAATTTAAAACACAAGCTCCTAAAACCACATTTAATTCTGTCACCAAATGGGACAGAATGGTACAAAGGGCTCCACATCTCACTTCATGCTCTTCCCTCAGGATGGAAGGTGACTTGATCACAGACCCAGGCAGTCACCCTGCAAGCTAAGCCAGCAGGTGGTGGGAGGGCAGTGACTGTGCTGGGAGCCCTGGCTCCTTAGGGTCGCACCCTGGGTGCGGCCATGGTCAGCGGAAGCCCTGCTTGCACTTCCAGGTTTCCTGAAGACCTCTAGATCTCCAGGACTGTAGGGCTCCGGGGGTCCAACATTTACCAGCTTCATTGTGACCAACTGCCCACACCCTGAGCACAGAATGAAGGGGGCGTCAGGGTGGGGTCAAAAGGGGAAGATGTGGCCAGATCCCACCACGACATGTGAACAGATACACGTGACACAAGAGGCAACTGTCTACAAAGAACCAAAGCAAATTTTAGCAGAAACTTTGAAGCAGGGGTAGAAAGCATCAGTACCCCTTCCTTTGGCGCTGCCAGGAAATCCACTTCCCCATGCCAATGCCTCACCTTCTCACATGGCGCAGAGATGCTACTCTTCCTCCTGAGATGGTCCTGAGGCCACCACGGCCATCCAGGCTCTCTCACATCTTGGGGTGAGTGATTCTGAGCTGCCCACAGACTGACTCCCTTGCCGGCTCCGGCTAGAACATGGCTGTCTATTCATGATTTGTTAGTAATTGTCCAAAATTTTTTAAAAAAAATTTTTAACTCTTATTTATTTATTTATGTTATGGCCAGCTCAGCCTGCCCTGGGGGTGGAGCTGGTGCAGCATGTAGTGCCGGAGATTGAACTGTGGTCCCTATGGTTGTCTAGGTGCTTTAGACTGCTGAGCTATCTCACAGGCCCAGTAATTGTTCAAAATTGACAGCTTTATTCAGATACAATTCACTCACCACAGAAGTGACCCGTTTAAAATGTGGGACCTTAAATATGTGATATACTTAATATAACATGTTCAATATATTATATACATAATAGTAAATATACTCAATATGCAAATATAATAATACAATGCACTAACGTACTAATACATCATGGTTAGGGGTTTTGCAAGGGAATGCTACAATATAGGATGTATATTTTATAGAATTATTTTCTAATAATCACCCACAGAATCATATACAAAGAGTACAGGAAATCTGTCCACATACTTAAGACCAAATAATCCAGCTGGGGGCCTGGATCCTGATAGCCTGCGTGAGTCTAACTGAAAACCTAGAGCCCATGGCAATATCTCCCATGAGTCCAGCTGGAGGCCTACAGCCCACACCAACGCTCACACAGGCCTGTTTCACAGATCTGTGGTATGAAGGCCCAAATGCCAGTGGAAAAAGCTAGAAAGTTCGTGCCAGTGGAATGAAGGATCTACGCTAGCGGGCTGAGGGATCTGCACTGGAGCCAGGAAGCAACACTCAAGGTACCAGCCAGCACTCTGCTGGAAAGTACCACAGCCATCCTCAGCCAAGAGTGAGGTCCCAGTCTCCCCCAATGATGAGGAGAGCTCAGTTCTCATCAGGAAAGCCAACACGACAGGCTTCTCCAGCAGCCTGAGCAGTGACCCATCTCCCCACTGGATCCAGGAAGCGGTGCGCAAGGTGAGAACCAGAGTTCCTTCAAGGTGAAACGCAGCCATTCTCAGTGACAGTGAGGTCCTGAACTCCTCTGATAAGAAAAGAAAGGCCAAGTCCACCATGAAAGCCAGCATGACAGGTCCTCTAGCAGAACAGCCCAGGAGAGCCAGCAGCTCCCAACAGCTCCGATGGCTTTTCCAAACAGCCTTCCCAACCGTCTCCTCTTCATCTCCAGTTCTGCCTCTTGCACTGTTGGCAACAGTTTTCAGGCCTTGCACACTCAGCAGCACACTAGTCTACTTCAGCTGGGTATAGCAAGTTGACTACTACATGGTATCTACCGCATCCCAGAATTGTGACCATACAGTCAATGTTTAAGCATTTCCACCACTCCAGAAACAAATCCTTACTTCTTAGCAGTCACCCCAGCCCTGGAACCAGCACTTTTGCAGAGATCTGCCACTCTGAATATAGAGGTACCAGAATCCTATGTGTGGTTTTCATGCCGGATTTCTTTTATCTAGCGAAACGCCCTCAGGATTTATCTATGATGTGAACTGTATGTGAGTCCCCACTCCGGTCACTGCCAGGTGGAGTCCCTGGGGGTGGGCCCGCATGTTTCACTGTCCTTAGCTGTTAGGCACCAGGCTATTTCCATTTCCTGCCTACAATGACCACTGTGATCACTGTGACACACATGTATAAGCTTTTGAGCACATGCACACTTCCCCTTAGGTGTGCATGCCTAGAAATGGACTTCCGGTCACAAGCAACTCCACATAACCTCCAAGGAAATGCCACAAGGTGTTCCACAGTGGCCGCATAGGTCCACTCTCCCAGGCTTTGGCCCACCCTGCCATGCTTGGCCTCTCCACTGCCTGCCGTCTAGAGGCTGCAGCATGGCACCCTGGGGCTGGGAGCCTCTGTGCAGGGTGCCTTAGTGCCACCTCTTGGAGAAGTGCTTCTTCAACCCTTTGCTCTTCCTTCAACTGCTTTGTCTCTTGCGACAGGATTGCTCTGTAATTTCTAGACAAGCGTTTCTATGTAGAATTGGAAAAATTTCCCCATTCTGTGGGTTTCCATTTCACTGTATTGACAGTAAACACCAACACAAGAGTTCCCAGCTCATGGAGTTCAGTTGGTATACTTTTCTCTGTTTGCTTAGATCCCAGCATTGTATCTAAGAAAGCTCTAGTGAATCTAAGGCCATGGAAACTTGACCTAAGTTGTTTTAGAATTTTAAGTCTTCCTTTTTAGGCACTGAGTGTCATTCTTTGCATGTAAATAGCTAATAATCCCAGCATCTTTTGTTGAAATTCTGTTCACTTTGGGGGGATTTACTTGAAATATCGTTCTTATTGGGAAGCCAGTTCTCTGCGACGCGTTTCTTGGTGCTGCCTCCACTGCCACGCTTTCAGCACTGCTTTAATCTCATTACCCCCTAGTACTTTATTGCCTCTCCTCAGGATATCTCACCTCTGCGCCCAGAAGGCTGCCGGTCTTCCGCTAGGCTGAGGATGTCTGGCTCGGGATGAAAGTGACCCACAGTGTGTCATTCTCCTCCAATTCCTCACCAGGTCCGACGAGGGCCTGTCCCATGGTGTGCCAGGCCCTGCACATGGATGTCTGGACACAGACAGCAGCACAGGCAACGTCCTGCCCACTACCTCATCCAGGGGGCTCAGCTCCAGGCTCCAGGGCTTGCTGGAGCAGGAAGCTGGAGGGTACCCAGGTCACACGGCGGAGACCTGACCAACTTGTGTCAAGAAAAGAACCTGTCCAGCAGTTCAGCCTCAGCATGCAGGACAGGGAGCTTCTGGAGTTACACGAATGCACCTGGGTGTCAAGGCGTTTTTTCTAGTGGCAGAGCATGTGAGACATCTGGGAGAAGAAACCATAGGTGGGGTGATTTGTGGCCTGATGACCACAGACGATATGGTGCGTGGGACAGGATGCACCCTGGGAGGGACAGCTCTATAAAACTCTATTGGGGAAAACAGAGGAGGCCACATAAGGAAAATGCAAACAGCTATTCAATTTCTCTGCCTTGCAAAACAATGGAAAGAGAGAAAATACACAACTTCATAACTGACTGCTGCTGTCAATTATGCAAGTAAGGGGGCAGTTACATCTAGCAGGGTCTTAGAGCAGGGCAGGGCAAAACTGAGAGCCCTGCCTTGTGCCATCTCCCCCACAGGAGCTAGGTCTGAGTCCTATGGCTGTGCACTCCTTGCAGGAGGAAAGGCAGGTATAGGCCACCTGCTCTAGGTCACACGGCCAGAGCAGTGGATCCCTGGCACTGCACAGCCACACCTCTGACAACAGAAGAGGACCCGGTAGCTGAGGCCCGGCAAGTGGTTCGGGTGCTGCCCAGGCAGACACAGTGGTCACAGCCCCACCGCTCCCCTGAGGGCCTCTGTCTGCTCTACCCTCTGTCTACCCCACAGCATAAGGCTCTGCAATCCCACAGCACTGCAAATTGGATAAACTAATTAGCACCTTCATGTTAATTAATTTTTCTGTTGCTTACATAAGCTCTGAGATTTCTGTTCCTGGGATGGTCCCTTTAGGTAAATTTATCTGCAAACAAATTAAATCCCATTACACCCGATTATGCTGGTGCCTCAGAGCTGGGCTAAGCGCATGCCCACCTGCCGCACCTCCTGCCGCACCTCCTAGCTAATCTCTGGTGGCAGAGAAACAGCTGAAACAGAAGTGTACTCTTGTAACTGATGCACCTCGTCATATTAAGACTTCACAAAGATGCATTACAGACATCACTTAACAGTATGATAAATGTCTTTCTCTGTTTCTCTATTCTGAGAATTAACTCCTCAGAGTCCACGCATGTGTCTCCCCATGTTGAAGGAGGCCATGAGCCCTTCCAGGGCTACCTTCTCTGCTGCCACTTACAAGGACTGTGCCAAGTCAAGGTTCTCTCAGTTTTGCTCTGAAATGAAGTTTTGGGTAACCTGAGTTATTGCTGCAAGACAAAGTGTTCAAGAGGCTCAGGAAAAGGGGAAGGGAGGAGCCCTCTTATGCCAACGGGGCCCCTTGGAGGAAAGCCCAGATCCCCAATCCCTGGCAGCACGTGGGCACCTTGGCGTCCCTGGATGAAGTGCACAACTCCTAAATACAACACCATGCAGCTCGGGATCTGAGGGGTCACACTCTGTGAGGCCTGCCACAGTGCCTCAGCAAACCCTGCAGAGGCGGCTGAGTTCCACCGTCTAGAACTTTCCACAAAAGACGAACCATGGACAAAACGCACGGTCTAGTTGAAAGTCAAGCACAGACAACTAAGCCTACCTGGTCCCTGACAGCAGAGGTGTTTCGGAACAGAAACAACTGCTCCACAAAAGCCCCACAGGAAGCCTGACAGGACTCAGTGTCAGTCTCCCGGAGCTGGGTGGCTGCAGGGGGTCGGCTAAGATGGGATCTCGAGCCCATTCCCTGTGAAGAGGGGGCACAGACCTATGTGGGGACACCAGGGTGCACAGACCTGCTAGAAGCCAGGGCAGGAGCCTTGAAACAGACCTTGGCCTGGAGCAGACCTTGGCATCCAGGCCAGAGGAGATAGGAAAGGGGGTTCCCGCTGGGCTTCACCCTACACCCCCACCAGGGACCTTCCTACATTAGAGGACAGCAGCTCGGCCTTCAGAATGCAATGCCACTTCCAGGTCTTCCAGACAGAGGCTCTGGGCCTTGAGGGGACCTCAGGCTGCTATGTCCACATTTCCCTGTGCCGCCTGGAAGTAGACTGGCAGGGTCTCGGTGGATCTAGTGACCCAGGCCATCCATTCGCAGTACATGGCCATGGCATCTTTGGGCACTACAGTTGACCCCTTGCTAGCTTCTGGTTCTTCTAAGCAGGCAGCTGGGGCCCAGCACCCTCTGTGCCTTCACCTGCCCAACCCATGCTTGGCCATAACCCTTACAGTGCCTGGGAAACAGATGCTGCCCAGTCCTCAGGGGCAGCAGCTCTGAGAGCAGGTAGGGCCTGACCTGTCTGTACTTGCACCCTGGCACACAGTGAGGGTTCCCAAGGCTCACATGGAGACCACACGTGACCACGGTGCACTGGCTATCACGGCCAAAAGACGGAAAGGATGCTGATGTTTGTTACTGTCACAGGATGTGGACTTCCCACACAAGGTGCAATAAGGGAACCCTATCATCAGCAAAATCCCTGCCTCGTGCTGCCACATTGGCTTGGAAACACTTCGCCGTGAAGAGGCAGCCTGAGACTGCCACCCGCTGGGAAGAGTGGGGGCTAGAGTAGGCCAGCCAGGGTCAGTGAGGCCCAGGCAAGTGGGGAGGACCTAGCACTGGGGTGACAGCAAAGGGGGCACGGTTTCCCCCAAGAAGAAAGAAGTTGGACTGTGGTGACTGTTCACAGCTCTGAGAACATACTGAAACTGGTAACAGCACTTTGAAGGGGCAAATTATATGACATATTAATTATGCCCCCGTAAAGTGGTGAGAAAGAGCAGCACACGTGAGTTACACCAACAAGTTGCCTATGTGTGCTGCTCGGATGACACTCGGTAAGATGAGACTCCTGGGGTCGAGTTGTGGCCACTGTGGGCTGTGTGCGGAAGCCCGCATCTGAGCAGCCCGTCACCAGCACCCACTGGCAGGGTAGGCTGGGCCCTATCACCTCTCCTTGGGGAAGGGCTGCAGAGCCTCTCCGCATGCCAACTGGCTTACCTCTGCTGGTGCTGTTGAGCTGCAAGAGGTCCATGTGTATTCTAAATGCAAATCCCTTGTCAGAGATGCGATGCCTTCCTTGGTCGTTTTCCCCTTTCTCCATGGTGTCTTTTGAAGCATATCTTTGAAATGATTTTGAGGAATCCCACTCCTGTTCTGTTGAACTGTGCATTCAACATCAGGTTTTTAAAAGCGTAGCCTCATTGAAGGCCTTGCAATGCACCTGTTGTGGCATTTTCTGGTTTTAGTCCTTGGATTTAAGGATTCTCTCAGGAAAGACACCACACTCACTGTGCTGTGCACAGATGCAGACGGGCTGGCCCCACTCTCTGACATGTGCCAGTGTTTGGCCAAGGCTCAGCAGACCACATAGGAAGGTGCGGTGCAGGAGACTCGTCCTGACGCCAGCATCGCACTGAGCCAGTAACATGCTCTGAACTCTGGAAACATGAGCCTTGCTGTGTTCTTTGGCCCAGCCTGGTGGCGCTGAGCCCTGGCTGTATGTGTCTGAGGGGCAGTGCTCTGACTTCTGACCAGGCAGCTGGGACCCGACGGGCTGCATAGCCCACTGGGGAGTAACAGCATAAGGAGTGAGTCTTCCAGCCCAACCAGCGGACACTTAATTGCATCCACTTTCATTTCTCTCAGCAGTATTTTATAGTTTGTGGAGTGTATATTTTATACTTCGTTGTTGTATTTTGTTCATTTTTAGATTACACACTGGAAATATGTATAACTGCAATTGAGTTTTTAGGTATTGCTTTTTTATACTCCAAGTTTGCTGAACAGTTATTTCTAAAACAATTTTAGTAGATGCTTTATGGTTTTTCTGCACAACTTAATGTTGTCTGTAAATAGATACGGTTTTACTACTTTCTTCATAACAGGAGTGCATTTAATCTAAGTTTTCCACTTGACTGTCTTGGCTGGAACCCTGGTAGGATGCTGAAGAAAGGCAGGCTCCTCCTCTGCTAATGCTGGACAGCCCCCGCTGCAGGTCTGTCTCGTCCCCATCCCCGTCTCTGCCCCCACCTCTGTCTCCACCTCCATCTCCACCTTCCCTTCCCTTTCCTCCCCTCTCCTTCCCTTTCTTCACCTCTCTTCCTTTTCCTTCCTCTCCTCAGGTTGTTTTCCTAACATCCTTTCAGGAGAGACATGGCCATGAGCCTGGAGGGCAGTGTCCTGGGTGTGTCCCCATGAGAGGACCTAGGAACCCTATCATCAGCAAAATGCCTGTGTCATCCAACTTGATAGCAAAAGACACATAGCTTGATTTAAAAACCAAATGAGGGAGGTGAATAAACATTTCTCCAGAGAGACGCAGGAATGGCCACTGGAAATCCCCAGGGAAATAGCAGCAGAGCCACATGGAGCCTGTGACAGGTCCTCCTCCCTGGACACGGAGAAAGAACGGGGTCACCACCTGACACTGGTGTTTTTAAGGTAACTGATTCATGTAAAGTCACAAGGATGACTTTCAGGTGGTCACAGCGTGCAGCACAATTATTTGGCATGGGTAGACGCCATGGTGTTCTGAGTAAGCTGCTAACGTGGTAGACTCAGATTCACTGGTGCTGAGCAGACCGAAAATCCGCTCTTGGAACTTCCAGGTGGATCCAGATGAAGAGTGCCTCACTACCAGCTGCAGCGGTCTTGAGTACCCTCCTCTTGACACCTGAAATTGGTCCTCTGACCTACATCTCCCCATTATTTCCTCCCCGGTTTAATATAGGCAGTTTGGATCGATCTAGGAATTTGTCCATTTCACTTACTTTACCAAATTTGTTGGTTTCACGCTGTTCACAGAACTCCATTTTTAAATGACAGTGGAATAAACATTCCATAAGATCAAGCACTGGGAGGTGAATGACAGTGTGACCAACACCGCCCCACTGGTCTGAACAACCTCCCTCCACTGCCTCACAGAGCACCACCCCTGGGTCCAGGAGCTGCTCCCCACTCCCACTGTTCTCCACAGGCTGTGTGCTGTGGGCTTTACCAACCTGGACACTTGGCCAAGTGCTACCACACACCATGGCACCTTTTGAGGCCAGCTTCTTCCACTCACTATGATTTTGAGGCTTCCACGTGCAGCCCACGTCAGGACTTCATTCCCGCAGAGGGTTGAAGAAGATTCCACGGCAAGGCCTGAGGCGCCACACTGCCCAACCACGTGTCTGCTCATGGATATTCGGCATCAGCACGTGTGCTCAGTACTTACTCAAGTGGCCACTATTGCTTACAGCTAGATGTTCCCCCAAAGCCTCATGCCCACAGGTCAGGGCTGTGTGATCCGGGTCGTGGGTACTGAGGAGGTACTCCGTTAGCCCACAGATGGGGTTTACATCGGGTGTGATGCTGGGAATGAAGTCTGGTAGCAAGTGGGCATGAGTGTGGCCTGGAGGCTGTGTATCCCGCATGTCCCTTGATCCTCTTGCTGCCTCATGCGGGCCCTGCCAGGGACTGCGTCTCCTCTGTAAAGCTCCTCTGTCCTGCCATGGGGCCAGTCAACTGTGGACTACAACATCTGCAAAGTGTGAGCTAGAGTAAACCCTTCCTCCTTGAATCGTGGGGCAGGCATTTCAGGCAAGCCATAAGAAAGTAGTTAAAACAGCACCTGTTTTCAGTCCTTATGTAGATTCCTAGGAGTGGGATTGCTGGGTAATGGAGTAATTCCACATTTAAGTTTCCTTCTGTAGCCCTAATTTAAAGTGGTTTCTACAACAGATAGACAAGGGTACACAGCCACCAGCAGGGTGTGGGGACTGCCTTCCTCTCCATATTCATCCCTCCTTTTGATTTCACTTTCTACCCCCTTGCTCTCAGCATGCAGGGGCGCCCACTATGGTCTGACAGGATTTATCCATAGCTGATGATGTTGATTATCTGGTCATGTGTGTGGCCACTTGGAAGTCTTCTCTGGAGAAATGCCTACTCAAGCCTGTGCTCCACTGTCCAACAAGTATTATTTTCGTTGTTGAGTTGTGAGAGGTCTTGGAATATCATGGGTGTGACTTTATACAAGATCTTGTTATTTCTGTATGGTTGGTGGTAATGTCTCTTTTCTCATTCTGGCTCTTAGTGATCTGTGTTGTGTTATTTTCTCTTCACTTCATTAAAAGTTTAACCATTCTGGTCATCTTTTTAAAGAGCTCCATCTTCCTTGTATTGCTTTCTGTACAGCTTTTGTAGCCTATATATCACTAATTGTGCCCTTGCTATCACACAAGGAGGTTGTGAGGATAAGCTACAGCCCTGGATGCTCCTCATCTTTACAGATGCGCTTGTGTGTAAACCGGAGCTCTGCCACCACCAGGGTCATCAAGCTAGGATGTGCATGTCCTTCAGGTTTCTTCTGTGGAGGAGGGGCTGGTGCCTCACTCACCCCTACATCCAATTTCCTGCCCAGAGTGAGTGGGCCTGAATATCTGTGAATGCTAAAACAAGAGCAAGCTATTTTTATTTCCTGTTGTCTCCCTTGTGAGTCACCTTTGACAGTAGGCTCTTTGACAATGGAAATGCCTCTCTGTCAGTCCTGTGCCTCAGACATCCCACCTGGGTAACACTGTCACCCAGCCGGTGACCCAACTTATGCCTACCTCCATATCAACTAATGTGAAGGAGACAAAAGAGAAGTGGAGAGCAGTAAAACAGTTACCAGACTGTCCTCAGAGTTTCAGTGACAAGGACCAGCCTCTGACTTTCTGGTTTTTTTATGGTGTCTGCAGCTGTATGGAGAACACAGCACATGGATAGAGAAGGCTGCCCAGTAACTGCCCACTGTTCAGCGGGCACTCTGGTGGCCACCAGGTTCACAGTCTTGCGTGCTGATGCAGCCTCTACACCGCAGAACACATGCAGAGCAATTGTGTTCCTTCTTTTTAAAATTATGGGGAGGCCCAGAGAAACACATCCCCTCTCTGTGCATCCATCTGTGGTGTTCAGACCACATGCGACTTTGAATAACTCACATTTTCAAAAAGAACAAGAAAGCAAAGATCAACCCTCCTTCAGGACCTTTTTTCAAGAAGCTCTTGTTATGTAACAAGTTTTTCTTTTAATATTTTAAGCTTTCTGTCCTCTTGTAGAGGGAAGAAAAATGTCATCCACCCACTAATTGGTTCAAAGCAGTTTTCTCTTCCTACCCTGGTGGAAGGAGCACAGCCAACAATGGGCCACATCCCCCTGCCGAGTGCATCACCTTCACTTTTGCATGGCCTGTCGACCACCGACACAGACCAGCCCCCAGCCCCTGATCAGGACGCAGCTGCTCCCTCCAGTCTACCTCAGCAGAACAGCCGCGGGTGGGTGGCGCTGGGACACCTTGTCTGACACCACCGTGTATAGCAGGAGGGGCAGACTTTGGCTCATGCTTTGGGGGTCCTGCCCATGGCAATGCTGGCCCCAGTGCAGGAAAGTTGAGCTGCTCACTTTCGGTGCAATGAGAAGGCAAAGGCAACGCAGAGTTACGTCAGGCAGTTGCGGAGGAAACAGTAAAACCAGTACTCAGAATGGGGACACTGGAGCTCTGGAACGGGTGATGTGCTGTGTTCGTTTGTTACTGCCCCGTAACGTGGCTGTGTTATGTTACAGCAGCACTCTCACAGCCACAGGAGCTGTGTCCACGCCACGGGTGCACGTGCACACACCCCCTATCACACTCTGATCTGCTGCAGGGACTGTCCAGCTGCCCTGGACACCCCAGGCCCTACTCGGAGGCATCTCCTCAGACTGCTCCCCAGAATCTTGCCCTGATGGTAGCAGCCTGCTAAGGACACAGATGATAAACTCTTGTTTTGGCAGTGCTGAGGCTTGAGCCCATGTCCTCCAGCTGAGCTACACCTCAGGACATTTTCATTTCTTATTTTAAGACAAGAACTTGCTAAGTGACTCAACTGAGCTGGACAGACCTGAGCCTGCTGCCCTCCTGACTCAGCTGCCCAGAGTGCTCTGGTTAAACGCGTTTTGGTTTTGGTTACTCCCCTCCTACTTGCAAACTCTTTATCTGAATTTCCATTTTGACTTTTGTGATTTTGCTTTCTAATGAGATGCTGTATCAATGCCACCCCCATTTCTATCCATTCTGCACCAAGTTCCCTTCTTGGAGCTAGCTTCAGCTGGTTCCTGCATGGAGCTGTATTCCTCATGGCTCTCTGAGGAAGAAGCGGGCAGGGGAAAAAGCTCAGATTGCTGACCTGAGCCAGGAGGAGCATTCTCCATCCTGAACCTGTGTCTAGTAGCAGAGGTGGTAGAGCCCACAGCCAGGTTCTGTCACAGCCACACACGCTAACCCGACAGATGGTCTTCCACTCATTACACAAGATCCTGAGGGAGTATGTACACTCAATATTACAGATTGCGCACAGCTATGAACTGCGCTCCAGGCCCAGTGACAACAGCAGGATGTGGCCCCCAACACTAAATGAACAAGCCGCAGTCATGTGGGGCAGGCGTAGAGCTCAGAAGATGGCCTCTCAAGTCTGCAAACCACTCTCCTGCGTCACAGCCACCTCCACTCCTCTGACAGTAAGGCTGCTGTCTGGCTGGGCACTGCCAGTGTTCACAACCACATACTGCCCTCCATGATTACTCACACACACACACACACACACACACACACACACACACACACGTCCCCTCACACATGTACCAGTGGGCACTGAGATACCTGTGTGCACTGACAATGGCACTCTGTGCTGTCCTATGAGGACCTGGCTGGTGGGGAAGGCTGATTCTCACACACCTGAGATACCGCTGCTTGCAAAGAGAGAGTGGCAGGGCAGTGGAGCCATGATGGGGCGTGGCTGCATGGGCCATGGGGAACACTCTAGAATCAGACAGGCTAAGGATCCAGGACGGGAACTATGTGATCCCAAGCACAAGAAGAGGCCACGTTGGTCTCCAAACTGTCCTTGAGCCAAAGCAGGTCCTGCAGGGCCTGGCAGGGTTGAGTGGGGCAGTGGCAGTGACAGCCAGGTGAGGGTAGGATGGGTAGGGAAGGGAGGAGCTGGGAGATACCTGCTGTCCTGGCAAGCACTGCCACCAATGGCCATGACAGACAGGTCACAGGGCCATGGGAAGGACTGTCCACAGCCCCAGCAGATGTGAGGGCTCCCCTACGTGGGCTACATGCAGTCACGAACCATTTCATCTAGGTCAGGATTTATAGGCCTAGTTTAGCAGGTACCAAGGCCTGAGATACCACAAAATCCACTCTAAATCCTACTTATTACTAAAATACTACTAGTAGTATGCCTTCAGCTCTACATAAGTTAAACAGACACAATGCAGATTTAGTCTGGCAAATTAACAGTGCTATAATATTAGGCAAACCATATTTATTTCCATAAGTATGTCATAAAATATACACACCCAGTCCACTGCCAACATTGCCCCCCCCCAAGCTTCCTGAGGTGCTATCCAGTGTGAGAAGTTAGAGCCACTGAGCGTCTGATGGAACCCAAGTGGCAAACTAGAAGGGGTCAGGAATGCAGCAAAGCTGGCCTGGTGCATAGGTTTAAATTGATATGCCAACAGTGTGGCGTGCTGGGCATGAACCTCCATGGCAAGCACAAGACACATGGCAGGATAAGAAGCTGATTCCAAGACAGACGCTGTGGGTGTCAGGCGTCAGGCATGTTAGAGGGCCTGCCCAGGGGCCTCTCATCTAGAATTATAGGTTATTACTGTAGTGCTAGCTGGGTAATTTTTTTTTT
>PVJA010037487.1:0-20355 GCA_004027025.1 Myocastor coypus | reverse complement strand
TTTTGTTTTTGTTTTTTTTTTTGTATTTCATATTTTAAATTATCACTTTAACATAGACTATAAAGATGAAATCACAGAATACACAGGTTTATTTTCTGTTGTTAGATTAGCTAAGACAGACTAATTTATAAAGGAAACAGGGGCTGGGGAGATAGCTCCGAGGCACAAGTGCCTGCTGGGCAAGTGCAAGGTCGTGAGTTCGAACCCTGGTCCCACAAAAAAAAAAAAAAAGGAAACAAATTTATTTTGGCACCTATATTTTCAAATGCACGTAGTGCTAAAGTATAGTACTGACATCTGTTTGCCTTCCCATGAGGCCTTATACTACCTCAGTTCAAGGTTGGAAGCAGAAGTGCAAATTGGGGAATGCAGTGGAGGTGAAACATGAGGAGCTCCCTTATTGTATAACATCCTGTCCCCTAGTAACTAATCCAATCCCGTGAGACCAAAAGCTCCTAGAAAAGCACTAATCACCCTTAATGATCTAATCAACCCATAAAATCCATCTTCTTCCAATACTACTATGCTGACAATAAAATCTCAAAATTTCAGAGGGGGACAAATCACAAAGGGAATGCCATTGTTTGCTTAATATTTTAATTTTCTTCCCAATTAGACTATGCAACCCCTTGGTGATAAATCTAAGTCATATACATGGTTGACTTCTCTTCATTATTGAAGGAGTAATTTGCATGCAGTAGACATCGAGGCCATTGCTTCCATTTTCTACAGATCAGTTCTGCTTCTCCATGCAAGTAATTAACAATTTATAGATCTACCAGCTCTTGGTCATAAAATAGTTACTAAAAATCTTGAGCAACTGAATGATCCTACCTTAGATTTTTTGTGTTGGTTTACTGATGGGTGGACAGGATCACTGTGATGAGCACCTGATCTTTTGCCCTTTCTCTTCAGTATCCTTGCTTCCAGGAGCTATGTGGGTATGCTGAACCAGGTACAATTCTGAGAGCTGATGTAAGATAAGATGAAAATTCTGCTTTAGATTCTAGTCTGAGCTAACACTAAAGTACCCTTTACCAATCAACTCAGTGCTAATGACTATAATTCAGATTGGGACAGTGATATTTATTAAACATTGGTCACTGTGTATGTATATGCTGTATCTTTTATAAAGCACTGAAAAAAGTGGGAGTAAGATCAAGATTACCTTGAGCATTTATTATGTCATCACTTTTATTTCATTTCTAACAGAAATCTAAGCTAGCAATTTCAGATATCACTAAGGATCAGTATGGAGGGTTATCTAGGGTACATGCAGACCTAAGCAAAAATTTATTTTAGAACCAGTTTTGTTTTAACATGGTTTGGAGAATATCCAAGTTTTACTGAAAAACAAAATGCTGAACTAAATTAGTTCTGAAATTGAGCAGTTTGGGTGTCAATTACCATCAAAATAATTCTCCAGCCTATTTTCTATTTCTCCCATTGGTAGCATAAAACTTCACATTGTAGTCCTCTTCACTTCACTGACTATTTTTGCAAACCCTCGGTGGCTTTGTCTTTTCAGGCAACGTGTAGTTTTTCTTGAACATAGCTGCAGCTTTATTTTTTGCTTCAGTGATAGGAGAAAATACATTTCCTTTAGAAGGATTGCCACTTTATACATTCGACTTTAGTTTATGGAAAGAGGAGATTAGGAAAGAAAAAAAAAACAGAAAGTCCAGTGACGAGTTGGCCTGCTTTAGCCATGACTCCCTTCTGTTGTCCCTTTCTTGGCTGGACTCTCAACTTTAGCAGTAAAGAAGCATGAAGCACATCAAGAAGGGGCACAACTGTAAAAAACAGACGCAAAAAAGCTTGAAAATGAACTTGGGCGTGTAAGGAGAAAGACAAAGAGGCTTCAAAAGATATAATGTTTATAGGGAATCTCTTTCCCTCTCCCTTACTCTCTCTCCCATCCCCCTTCACCTTACTAGAATTGATTGAAGAATGTTTAATTATGACCATCATGATTTAAAATTTTGAAAGTGGTATCAACATTGCAAATAGCATGGTGACTTAATTCTTCTATTTTTAAAACATAGAAGTTCTCTTGCTTCTATTTTAAAATAATAATGTGCGTGTATTTTATGAATGAAGATTCAAATGTTTTCTTTTTATTTTCAATTTAAATGCTGACTAAATAAAAGTCTAAGTGAACTGAGATAAATTAATACGAATAACTCCCTGAGAAAAGTTTTGTAGAATCATGCTTCTTTCACCACCAATATCCTTAGCTAATTAAACTTTTGGAGGGGCTATCTCACGTACAATATGCTCTGAATAGAAGAAAGTAAGGTGCAAATCTGACTTATCTCAAGTTATAATTGCTGCCATATTTGTAGAATATTTTTATTTCATTCATTGCTCCTGCAAATCTTAAGTAGAATATTTCCATTGAACATACCGCCCCATTATAACTAGAATATAGTGAATAGTAATGAGTAGGGTATTTCTTTTGGATTGAACAAACTGTATTGACTCAGTAATTCTTTCCATTTGAATAGGTTCATTTCTTTTCTCAAGTATCTATTATATCTTTCAGATTTTATTTTCTTTTTCAGAATCTCACACTAAGAAGATAATATGATGTTTGCACATGTGGGTCTGATTTATTTCACTCAATAATCTGGTCTGTAGTTGCAGCCATTTACCAATAAAAGCCTCAAATTTATCTTGTTTTATAGCTGAATAATATTCCATTGTGTAAAACCAGTACACCTTCTTTATCCATTCCTTAGTTAATATTAACATTTTGGATCTATTGTCTTGTTTAAATAAAATATGTATTTAACTATTCACTTTAAAGTGATCAACTAACCTCACACTTATGTCTTATAAGTGTGTTTTGAGCAACTGATAAGTGTGTAATAAAGCTAAACTCCAAAGGTTAAGTTAAAAATGAAGAATCTTAGAATCATATTTAATGAGTGATGCTTGGTCAAAATTCATATTTAACTTGTCAGGTTTCAGGAAGGTACTAACAATAAACAATTGTTAAAATATTTAGAGCTGAGCATGGTGGCGCACGTCTTTATCTCAGCACTCGGGAGGCTGAGGCAGGAGGATTGGTGCAAATTCGACACCAACCTGGGCTACAAAAGTGAGCTCAAGGCCAGCCTGAACTGCATAGCGAGACCCTGTCTCAAAAAGACAAAAAAAAAAAAAAATTAGAGTTCACCGGTGGTATAGCTCAGCAGACTAAGCCCTTGCTTAGGGATGTGCAGGGACCAGGGTTCTACACCTGGCCCCACCTGCTGTGCTGGTATTAGGGTCTGGGTGTGATAATCCAAGTACTTGGGAGTCAGGAAACAAGAGGATAACTATGAGTCTGAGTTATGTAGTGAGACCTTGTACAAAAATAAACAAATAAATAAAAGACAAAAAAAAAACTGGAAATTTAGGGCCAATGAGATGGTTCAGCGGTCTAAAGCACCTGCTTAGGAAAGCTTAGGTAACCGTGAGGACTGTGGTTCAATCCCTGGCAACACATGCTATGCCAGCCCCACCCCCAGGGCAGGCTGAGGTGACCATAAAAAAAAAAAATCACCAACTACTGCAACAGAGAATGCATTAAAAGTAAATAAAATATAAATTAGAATATAAGTGTTATAAAAATAAATAAAATATTTAGAGTTCTGTAAGTCAGTCCTTTCAAGTAGCTCTAGACTAACAATACCCATGCCTTATGTTAGTATACTCATGTTGCTTGTTGTTGTGGTAGATGTTGTTCACGGTTTGCTTTGTTTCCCCCCACCCCATGCTGGATTGAGAACCCTGAACACACTAGGCAAGTGGGCTACCACTGAGCCACATCCTGCCAACTCTTGTAAATTTTAGAATTATGTGTACATAAATAACTTTGTCTGCATTTGTTATCTATCATTAATGCAATGTTACTTTGAACTATTAATTTAATTTCACAAATATTTAATGGTAAATTCTTTAATGGTAAATAAGTGGGGTAATAAGAATAGTATTTAGAAATTACTTTTGAGTCTGAGAAAATTATGAAGCATTGACAGTCCATAAGAGAGAATGTGGTACATTCTCTGAGTGGATGACAGAGGGTATGGATGTTAGGAAGAAGACCAGACGGTTATATCTGGAATCCAGAGAGGGATTTTTAGATTAATAAACTAAATCAACATTCCAAAGAAGTGTTTCTAAGGGTCCCATTTCAGATGACACAGGGATGGCGTTATATACTTTGTGAGTCCAATAGCTTACAACTTGAAGAATCAGGAAAACATCCACCTACCTTTCTTAGTTCTGATATGGTTTATAAACTTTTCAGGGGCCCAGTGGGATGGCTCAGTGGTCTAAAGCGCCTGCTTGGGAAGGCTTGGGCGGCTTCAGGGACCGCAGTTCGATCCCTGGCACCACATGCTGCATCAGCCCTGCTGTCGGGGCAGGCTGAGCCGGTCATAAAAATGAGTGAATAAACAAACAAAGGTTCTGAAACAATAAATAAATAAATAAATAAATACAGTTTAAAAAAAACCTTTTCATACACTTTATTTAAAAAAATGATACAGAATAAAATCAGTTGGTTTTAAATAATCAACTTGATAAGAAACAGGATGAAAATCATCTCTTAATTAGAAAATTTCATTTGCAACTTAGAGTGGAGATAGTTGTTCATATTCATTTACTCTTATATTGTATTTATAGTTGATTTGTAAGAGTAAAATCATTTTTACTGCATTGATATTCTTTTTTCTATAACCTTGAATTAATCTTCAAGTCATTAACTTTGTATATTGAAAAAGTGGAGTATCATACATTTTTCTACCTTTGTTTACATTATAAGAAAACTCAGGATTTTCTCTAAACTGTCTTTTACAAACTGGAGTCTTAAATATTAAAAATGAAAGGTCCAAAGCCCCTTTATTTATACAGGAACTTTAGCTTTCATATTAAGAAAGCTGAATTTCTTAAGAGAAAATGTGGTTATACTCTTTTTGGGTGACTAATGGGCATTTTATTGGCTCTGGAAAGATGAATTTACATTACAGGTGCTAATTGCTTTGAAGAAGTTATTAAACCTGAATAGGTCAGTGGTCTGTGATTTTTAAATTCCTTAAACACATATTTTCATAGTTTATGTTTCAAATATTTCATAAATGCATATTTATAGAACATATTAGGAATTAATATTTTATTGTCAATTCTATGTTTCATAGTATAGAAAACACATTGGTATATTTCTTATTACAAATAGCTCTGGGGACATTTTAATTGTAGCAAATTTTTGAGTCAAGAGAATACTAGCAGAAATTCTTCAAATATTTGTTGTACTGACTTTCCATCCTTGTTCTAGAATACCTGAGAAAAATCCATTTTAAAGAAATAAAAAATCTTTTGGCTTATGAGTTTCAGATATTTTGGTCCCTTGGCCCTGCTGCTAGAGCCTATCATGTGACAGAAATCACAGTGGAAGGGTGTATAGGGGCAAAGCTGCTCACCTAGAGCTTGGAGGAAGAAGAAAGAGAGAAAGTGGCCAGGGCCAAGATGTAGCCCCTAAAGTCATGCCTTTAGGTACCGAGTCCCTTTCACCACTCTCTTAGGGGTCATCTAAGTGCCTATCATATGCTCCTAGCCCATTTAAGTATAAATTCATCAATAGATTAATTCACTGATGAGATCTGAACTCTTATGATCAATCACCCTCCCAAAGCCCCACCTGTGGACCCTGCTGTTCTGGGTGCCAACCTTTCCACACCTGGCCCTGTGGGGGCAGAATTTTAGATACAAACCATAGCACTATGTGTTCTACTTATGTGCATGTTACATATAATAATTTCATGAGAGATGAGTAATGAAAACTTTCTATCTACATACGTGTTATATGGTAGGTATTGTGTTGGAAACTGTGGATATAAGATGAATAAGGCATTGGCATTTCCTTTGCCAAGCTTTAATTTTGGTGATACACTGTTACTTTTTTTTTTTTTTTAAGAGTTTGTGAAAAGGGACAATTACCGAGCAAATACTTTATGATGAGATCGTTTTAAAAAATGTTAGTTACTAAGAGATGCTCTAACATCATAGAAATTCTTGCCCTTTTCTGGCCGCAGCCACATCTCTAGCTACCCTATTCTACTGTGAAAATTGCAAACCAGAGCAATGACCTGTAGTTCCCATAAAGCTGACTGCAATATGTGTTCTCTCTCACTGGCTTTATGACTGTAGCTCACAGTGCTTTCTTTTCATGTTTCCTGATATGTTCAGAGTTTAAGGCATTGCTCAACTGCTGAGGGTGTTAATTCAGATTGATTCGCTTCAGTGCAGTTCAGAATTAATCTGATCAATTCAGTTCAAGCCAATTCCCTGGCTGCTATGGTGTTCTGCCTAAGGTGTTTTTTGTCTGTTTTTCTTTTTATGATCACAATGCAAAAGGGGTGAACCTAGCCAGTAGGTCTGTAAATGAATTGGCTGCATGTTATGCTGATGTTTAATTTAGACAAACATTGACTTTGTAGACATTTTATAACTGTTCCTCTTTCTTAAAATTATGTATATATATCTTTAAAATATTAAAACTTTAATATGTTAATGTAAATATAGGAATGTGCTTATACTAATAGTTTAATATAAAATTCTTGTTTATTTATTTATTTTTCAGTGGGAACAAGGTTTGAACTCATGACCCTGCACTTGCCAGGCAGGCATGCCCCAGAGCTATCTCTTTAGCCCCTAAAATTCTCAAATACTATACTTACACATGTTATATATATATATATATATATATATATATATATATATATATATGTTATAAACACACACATGTATATTTCTAAGCAGAGTATATTATGGTCAAAGCAATTTAAATATTCTTTTTTGCTTCATAATCCTACAGCTCTGCTCACTCTTGACTGCTGAATTCAGCTTCTGTCTTTTCCTTATTTCTACTCATTTTCAAATTCTAGTTCTATGAACTTCCAGTATATTAGTGTGGCTTTGGTAAGTTCTTATCTAACACATACCATTATAATGACTTTTATTACAAACTGTTTAATACAGACTGCTTAGTTTGCCTCAACAAATATTTGCTATTGTCCTTCATTTTATAAGTAAGGTACCACATATACTGAGCTTTCAAACATAGTTTAGGTCTTTCTAAAATATCTGTCTTGTTTTGTTTGGTATTTGGTGCCAGGGATTCAACCCAAGGCCTTGCACATGCAAAACAAGAACTCCGCTGCTGAGGCACAGACTAGGTCTCTGAGCCTCTGCATCTTTATCAGCAATGATGTTATGAAGAAAGACACGCTGAGATGTGGGAGATGCCAGTCTCCTGTCTTCCTTCTTTAATTTTAAATTCTATACTTGCACATTTTTGACTTATAAATAACGGCTGAAATTTTAAGATTGGGATCCTATATCCATATGTCTCTCCTGGGTTCTGACAATCTGGACAGAGGATGTGTTAGCCCTGAAGTGGGCAGGAGTACAGCGAGTGGGTCCAAGTTTCAGGACATCTAAGGCTGAGTTAAAGATTTCATAGCTGCTTCCTTCACTTTCCTGAGTTCCCCAAATTTCTATGAAAAGCAGTATCTGTTTTCTATGAAAAAGTTCACACAAACCTGCTGGCTGAGATTTTATTTCTTATTACATTTTTCAGTTTTTAACCTCTATTTTTTCTTATTACTTTCACATTCTAATCTAGAGATGATAAGACATTGGTAGGTAGCTACAGTGACACTTTTTAATCTTTTTCTGTCAGTCTTTAAGCTGTTATTTCAAGATTATTTTATTCACCTGTCATTCATGCCCTCATCTAAATTTCAATTTGTTTCCATGCTTTTAGTTTTCTTCTCTGTTGGGGGAAGCATTTAAGAAGGATTTTAGAAATACTTAGCATATACAATGCTTTTGAACTGAAAAACTTTTGAATTTTATTATCATTCTCCACCTCAGCAAAACAGCAGTGACTAGGAAAAGCAGAAGAGAATAAAAGGGTAAGCCTAAGATAATGCTCAGGATCTGACTGAAGACCATTGTTTGCGTTTAATTATCATGTCTCTTTAGACTCCTTCATTTAGAATTGTTTTTATGACTTTTTTCTATGACTTTGACATTTTTAATAAATATAGAGAAGATATTTTTAGGATATACTTGAAATTGAATTTTCCTTTTTTTTTTTTTTTTTTTTTCTTTTGCCATTTCCAGGGCTGGGGAGTTAGCTAAGTAGAAAAAGCGCTTGCCTGGTAAACGCAAGGGCCTGAGTTCAATTTCCATCTCTGCAAAATCAATCAATCAATCAATCAATCAATCAATCAATCAAAAACAACAACAAAAACACAATATTTTGAATTTTGCCACTTCTTCATGACTATGTTTAAGTTGTGCATTTGGGTTGGTAGCTACTACAGTGCCTTTAGAATTCACCAGTATGAGAATAATGTTAATTTGCTCACTATAGATGAAACTGTTAATCAGCCTTGTAAGTTGGTTTCTGCCAGATTCTTCCATTTTAAAGTTACTATTATTCTCTGTGTAATTACAGAATTGTGAAGAATATATTTAATCTATCCAAATGTACTATTTGTTATCACACTTGCAACTACTGATTACAATACTAAAATTGTTAAAATTAGAATGACAATTAATTAGGTGATTAGTATTACAATGGTCCTTTTCGTACACTGTATCTATCTCAGAGACTGTCCTCTTCTGGAAATGAGCAAAGAAACATTTAGAATAAGAGGAGGAAATATATAATGACTCATTAAATTATGAGGTTAAAGGAAACAGGGATGGAGAAACTCTGCTTCTTTAAGGTGATCAGGAAAGGTCTTTCTGCTGAGGCCATAGATAAACCACATTCAGAAAAGGGATTAAACCAGCCAAATAGGGGAGATTTCAAACAGTTTGTTTATTTATTTTCATGGCTGGCTCAGCCTGCCCTGAGGGCAGGGCTGGCGCAGCATGTGGTGCTGGGTATTGAACCATAGTCCCAGCAGGTGCTTTAGACCACTGAGCCATCTGCCCGGCCCCTGAGATTTCAAACAGTATGCAGCAATATTCTGTGACAAAAAATCATCTCTCTGGACTCAAGGAAGCAAAATGCACAAATATTTCTGAGGGATAGAAAGCAGTGCCTCACAAACCTACAAAGTTAGGCAAGGCCTTAGTCTTCAAGTAGATGATCACAGGGAATTTGTATCTTATTGTCAGCGCAATGGAAAGTTACGAAGCAGGGGTTTATTATGATCTTGTTTTGATTTTAAGATGAATTCTCATTTTGTGCAGAATAGACTTGAGGAGACAAAAGAGTTATATTAGGGAAACAAATTGGCAGAAAGCTATTCTGGAGACAGAAGACATTGAATTAGAAAGACTTGAGAAATGAAAGACAGAGCACAGCAAATTTAAGGCCTGTTCTGGGAGTGAAATTATGATAATTTTACCAATGAATGTCTATGGATTAGATGGGTTGAGGTGACAATGCTTATTCCTGGATTTCTGATTTTGCAATGACAGACAGTACATACTTCTTTTTTAAAAAATTATTTTAAGGGAAGGGTCTACAGAGTGTTCAGGATCTCACTACTGGATTGGACTCATAGTGATCCACCCGTTTACAGCTTCCCGAGAGCTGGGATTACAGGTGTGCCACCACAGCTAGTCCCAATTGCTATCTCAGTGTGCCCTGGCAGCAGGCCTGGTGATCAAACTCCTGGCTCTTGCACTTGCATGCAGGCCCTTTAATCTGCTGAGCTATTTGGCCAGCCCAAGAGTAGACACTTTCTACGATGGGGAAGGCTGGGAGAGGGAAACTCTGAAGTTTATCTCTGTGCATGTTAAATGGGGCATGGTTGTGGGAAAGCCACATGGTGAACCAGGTAGTGGTACCTACAAACTTGAAGATCAGACATAGTCTTAGAATGGGACTTAATAGAAATAGAGATGATATTTAAAAGTGTTGAAATATCGGAATGAAGACATACAGAAAAAGGAACTATAGCTTTTGCCTAGACATCTTTTGGGAGTTGACTGGTTTGTCAGTGTGAGATGCTGCATTAGTCCACTGATGGGTTTTAGCTGATTGTGATGCTGGGAGGTGAAGCCTGGTGGAAGTCAGTGGGTCATTAGGGGCCTGGAAAGATATGTCCTTCCTGCTCCTTCAGTCTCTTGCCACTTCCTATTTGCCTTGCCATGAACTGTTTCTTCTCAGTCATACCTCCTGCCATCTTGAAACCAGCTGAGTATGGGCTTAACCTCTACACACTGTGAGACGAAATAAGCCTGTACTCCTTTAACTGACAGGTGTGATATATTTTGACCTAGGAACCAGAAGGTAAGTAGGACAAAGTCTTTGAGACACTAAGTATTTGGAAGTCTTGTCAAAGAAGAGCCTGACTTTGGGGAGACAGATGTTTTCATTTCTTTGTATGTTTAGATATAAGTCCTTAGTCTGAGGGAAAACTGGCGTTAAAAAATGTATTTGGTTGTTGTAAGGTCTCACTACATAGCTTGGGCTCATAGCGATCCTTCTGCTTTCAGCCTCCTCAGTGCTGGGGTTATAGGGGAATGCCACTATGCCTGGACACTGGCCAGCTCAGCTGACCCTGGGACAGGGCTGTCATGGCATGCGATGCCAGAGATTGAACTGCAGTCCCCATGCTTGTCTAAACTTGCCTAAGCAGGGTCTTTAGTCCACTGAGATATCTTGCTAATCCAATTGGCAATTTTTTCCCCACTCTATGGGTTGCCTTTTCACTCTGTTGGTGATTGCTTTTGCTAGCAAAAGCTTTTTTTTTTTTGTCTTTTTGAGACAGGGTCTCACTATGCAGTTGAGGCTGGCCTTGAGCTCACTTTTGTAGCCCAGGCTGGTCTCGAACTTGCACTGATCCTCCTGCCTCAGCCTCCCAAGTGCTAGGATTACAGGCATTCTCCACCACACCTGGCTAAAAGCTTTTTAATAAAATGAAAACCCAGTTGCTGATTCTTTGTAATATTTTCCATAAGATTTGGGTTTTATTTACTGGGTTTTGTTCATAAGCTCTGCATACACATCTGTCTTTAAGTTTTTGTACCTGTTTTTTTTCTTCCACAAGATTTAGTGCTTCTGTTTTAGTATTTAGATATTTGATCTACTTTGCTTTTAGCTTAATTCATAATGATAGACATGGGTCTAGTTTTAGTCTTGCTCATATGGAGGGGCAGTTTTTTCCAGCACCAATCCATTCAAAGATCCAATCCAAAAATCGGCATCTGAGATGAATATGTACTTTTCAGATGAAGAAATACAAATAAAATATCAATATACCAGAAAATGTTCAATATTACTGGTCATTCAAGAAATGCAAATTAAAACAATGCTGAAACTCCAACTCATTCCATAAAGAATGGTTTTTATCAAGAAATCAACAAATACCAAATGATGCAGGGGCCGTGGGAAAAATGAACACTTTTGCCCTGTTAGTGGGAGTTTAGGCTGATAAAGGAATGGTGGAAATCAGTTGGTACAAACCCTGTGGAAATTAGTATGGAGATGCCTCAATGAACTGGGATTAGAGGTCCTGTTTGACTCATCTATCCTCCCGGAGAAATCATACCACAGCAATAAATGTGCACCCATGTTTGTAATAGTGCAATTTGTCATAGCTAAATCTTAGAAACACCCCAAATGCCCACAAACTGAGGAATGGATAAAATGTAACAGCCAGGATTGGACATATTGCCCACAGGGGACCAAATTAAAAGGAATTACACAATCTTTATTAGCTGACAACCCAGTGCTCCTATTCTCATTTTGGAAAACACAAAAGGCTCAGTTCTTTGTTTCCTACCTGCTTTCATAGTTTCTTTGTTGCTATGGCAACCAGTCAAGAATGCAGTGCTCTCTATATCCCATAGGGGTGGAGTCACAGAAGGAATGTGACACCCTATATCCTGTAGGTGTGAGATCTTGGGCAGAGGGATTTATAGCTAAGCATGGGCAAGTAGTCTCTTATTTCCCTGAATGGGCTCTGCTTCTCCCGTATCTCCTATATGTGTGTGAAGTTCTGACAATGCAGGGGAAGGAATGAGGAATGGGGCAATTTAGGCAAGGTTGCTTCTATGTAAATATTTCAGACAGGCGTTAAACTAAATTGAATTCTGCGTTGGTCTCTTCTACTTCTATAAGTGAATAGGGTAGTAGGCTGGATGCTATCCCTTACCAAAAAGGATGTGATCTTTTTTAAACAATGGAGCACTGCTCAACCATAAAGACAGATAAACCTGAGACATATATAGGTAAATGTTTGCACTTTGAGATCATACTCATAAGTGAAAAGGACCATACCCACATGTGCAAAGATTGTATTATCTCTTTGGTGTGAGAAACTTTAAGAGTAAATAACAACACAATGTGCAATACATATTGTGAATAAGGAAGAAACTGTTCAAAAAGAAAGAGGAGCTAGCGTGGGGGAGGGGAAAATAAATGAAGAGACAAGGGATGAAAAAAATGAGGTAGTTGTACTGCTAATTTTTCTTAGTTCCTTAGAAAGAAAAATTTGTGTCATCGTTTGGTGAATATTTTATGCCCATATCTTGTACTGTAACTGCTTTGAAGATGACAATGTATTGACTATTGTTATTGTCCTATTATTTTGTTATGATATTTTGTTTTATTTTTCCATAAAATTAAAAAAAGAGTCTGCAAAAAAACAAAAACAAAAAACAAAAAATTGAACAGAGAGGTAGGAGCTATAGAAAATGCCCATGGCTAACATGAAACCAAGAGGAAAGAGTGTGGGCAGAACAGAATAGCCAACTGTGAAAAAAAATTATGGATAATTTGAATGGAAGACTAAAAATATCACCCGGCAATGGAAGCCACTGTTGATCTTGGCAAGAACAAGGTAGTTTGAGAAGTAGACAATTCATTTAGATGTGAACCACATGTTATATAAGGAGTGAAGAAACGGAGATGGTGCTTAGCACAATATTTCTATGTCTTGCAGAAAAGAAATAGAACTAGAGAGAACTGAATGTGTGTTTTAAGGATCAGAGATATATCATGTGTACTGAGATATAATATATAAATATGCTGACATAATAATCTATTGGGAATGAAGAACACCATGGAGTCAGAAAGAGAGAACAAGCCTGAAGCTGTTCTGGACACTTAAAGTGAAATCTATGCAGGGCCCAGGGTTTAATCCCCAAACGTACTGTGCTGCCCCCACCTCGGGACATGCTGAGATGGCAGTGGAGACTGGGTGTGGTGGCATGTACCTGCAATCCCAGCTCTTCAGAGGCTGTAAATAGGCAGATCGCTGAGTCCAGTCTAGTAGTGAGACCCTGAACACCTTGTAGATCCTTCCCTAAAAAAATACAGAAAAGAACAAAGTAAAATGTATAAGCTAGGTAATATATTTCTCCAATTATGTTCAGATTTTTTATAAGAATCTATCTGAGTTGTGTAATTGAGATCTCACATGTGAAGTGAATATGTATATGAGTAGCATTAAATCCCATCTTCAGAATCAGAATCTATACATTAAGATCCCTTCTTCCCAGGAGATGCCAATGGGTATTCAGGTTTGAGAAGCACTTTTCAGATGGCCTTATGTTGGGGATTTCCTGGGAGTTAGGGGGTTGAGCAGATGCATCTCATAATATGCTAGAATTATCCATACTGGTGGTCTACCTGTAGAAAGGCTGCTAAATTTATGTCAGTCTTTTATACCTGAAAAATATAATTAATGGCAGTTCCTACTTTATCATACTCTTATAAAACTTAAGTTAAATATTATGGAAAAGTGACCCCAAAACAACAGAAAATTCTGAAATAATAACTATCATTCTTTTGATTATTATTATCATGGAAGTATGTAGATGGCCCAGGTGGATCATGAAGAAAGATGAGGGACAAGAAGAAGAAAAGAAGCAGCCAGGCTTATGTATGCGACTGTTGAGTTCTCTGTGAAAGGAGCGGAGGTGGGGAGGAAGACAGTAAGCTTCTAGCTGACACAGGAAGTGAACAAAAGGGTGGGTGGAGTAAGCTGAAGGAGACAGGGTCACACCCTCAGACTGCAGGAGCAGAAAGGAAGACTGAGGAGCCCAAGAAACCCAGCTCGAAATGGCTAGACCTCACACTGGGAGAGCAACGGTGTCACCCTTTCCATTTCTGAGCCCTAAGGAACTGGAGCTTGAGCCGGGCTTCTTACTTACTGGCAGGGTGATGTCACACGTTATTTAGGGACTCTGGTAATCTAATTGTTAATGTCTTCGTGTCCCAGATGTGCTGGCTTCATATTACTTTGTTAATACTATGAGTGTAACATTTATTGTGCGATGCGTAACTGTGTTTATCTGTTGTCCTTCAGATGCAGGATTTATAGCATGTAGATGTCACTGAGCAGTGATGAACATCAAATCCCTCCCATCAGTATGCCTATAATGACAGTGCTAAGGGAGCTGAGACAGGAAGACTGTTGTGAGTGTGAGGCCACCTAGGGCTACATAGTGAGATCAAGGCCAGCCTGTACTACATAGCCATACTGTGTCTCAAGAATGAAAAGCAGAAGTAAGCATAAGGCCAGCCCAAGCTACATAGTGAGACCCTGTCTCAAACAAAACAAATCAAAGCATATCTTCCTCCTGTGAGCTTACTTTCCCCAGGTCCTGCCTAGTAACATCTCTCTCCTAATCAGTGCAGAAAGCTTCTGGTCTGCAACTCATCAACGCTCTAAGGTATAAAGGACATAGCGTTCTTTTAAAAAATGTAAATCATTCACATAATTTGTCCATTTAAATTTTAGTTATTTATGCTTAAAGCTTGAACATAGACACCTCCTGGGTGGACTGCTGTGATCTGCTGGCTACATTCCTCCCAGAACGTTCCTTTTTCTCACTCAGACTGTACTCTAGCCATATCACAACTTCCCCAGTTCTCTGAATGTGTCAGGATGAGTATCTAACCCGCAGCACGTCCTAAGAGGTATTCACCAGTAGCTTCCTACGGTGGCCTTGCTTGGGAAGAGCAGTCTTTACAAGTGCAGTTACGGCCTCTAGGTGAGTCACGCTGGCCCTGAATCCAGTGGAGAAATCCTTGTCCTTATGAGTGAGGAGTGAAGTCACGGGAGAAGATGATATGAAAGCGGAGGAGGAGTTGGGAGTGCCTCATTTAAATGACAGGGAACTTCAAGCATTTCCAGCAGCCACTGGAAAACAGGAAAAGGATGTGAAGGGTGAGCCTCCAGAACTTTCAGAAGGAACCAACCCTGTTGACATTTAATACCAAATTTCTGGAACGCAGAATTCCATTTCTGTCATTTAAGACCACTGACCTGTGGTGTTTTGTTCGAGCAGCCCAGAGAAATGAATACAGTACCATTGCATTTTACCCTAAAGGAAAGAACCCGTTTGGTTTCCTTCTCCTTATTCATTGCTCACTTAAGACCTCTCATCTTTCATTCATCTTGTTATTCCTTCTGGGAATAACTGTTACTTCTCTCTTGCCTCCTGGTACAATCCTATAGGTCCTCTCTGTTAAGGCTCATGTGTTTCACCATAATTAGCACAGAGTTTTGTAATTATACTTTTGGTGAATCACTGTAGTAATATAAGTCCTATCCAGACCAGGTGTGTGTCCTTCATTTGCTTCTTTTTCTGAACTCCCCCTCCTACTGTATTCAGGACAGGGTCTACAGGGTTCCTCTATGTAGATCAGACTCCTAGTGATTCTCCTGTTTTCAGTCTCTTAAAGCGCTGTAGGCGTGCACCACCATGCCCAGTCTCAATCGCTGCCTCAGTGTGCCCCATGGGCACGGCCTGCTGCTGTGCTGTGCTTAAGCAGGTGCTTTAGAGCAGTGAGCTATCAGGCCCCTCAGTTGCTTGTAAATTCTGTCGAGCCTAGTGTAGAATGTTCTTGGCACATAGTACATATTCTTTCTTTCTTTCTTTCTTTCTTTCTTTCTTTCTTTCTTTCTTTCTTTCTTTCTTTCTTTCTCTCTCTCTCTCTTTCCTTCCTTCTTTCTCTCTCTCTCTCTCTCTCTCTCTCTCTCTCTCTCTTTCTTTTTCTTCATGGAAGAGGAGAGATGGTATTTGAAAAAGGAACAGAATTTCACTAGAAGGAGAATGGGTGAAATGTATTATAATAGGAGGAAACATATTGCAAAGACAAACAGGCATGGATTGTTATGGTCCCATGGGAGGATGAGTTTTTTTTTTTTTATGCATTTGGTGCAGGGTCTCATTATGCAGCTTGGACTCATAGTAGTCCTCCTGTTTTCAGCCTCCCCAGCACTGGGAGTATAGGGGTACACCACCATACCTGGTCTCTTTGGCCTGCTCAGCACTGTGGAGGATGAGGCTGGTATGGCAAGTGGTGCCAGGGATTGAACCCCAGTCCCTGTGCTTGTCTAAGCAGGTGCTTAGTCCACTGAGCCATTTTGCTGGCCCAGGATGATGAGTTTTATTTAGAATAAAATGTATGGAGAAGCAATAAGGAGGAAATAAGGAAAAATTGTTCCTTTGGGTCAGAGTATGAAGGGCTGGGTGCACCCAAAGCCAGGGCATTGGGTCCTTTAGGCCAGGACTTATGAACTTGAATCCCTGTAGGTGATATTGAAGAGGGAAGTACGCAAAATCAAGTATTTCACCTTCTTATTTGTACTCTTCAGAATGAACAAGCTGAGCCCCACTAGACCAATGTAAATAGCATCCAATCAGGATGAAAGGAACTTGTGAGAAGTATGGCACATGTCCTCTTTAGACACAGCAACATTGTCACGGAAATACAGTGGTTTGGGAACAATAGGGATAGATTTTATGGTTTTCATAGTTAAAAGAAAGTCCACACACTTCCCTTGATTAATGTAATCATTAATGTAATCATCAATATATGTTTGCAATATGTATTGCAAACATAATGATAGAAATAAAAAATTAAAAATAAGTCTCTTTAGGTGTCTAATCTTTGCTGAGGACTGTAGAAACTATTAATATGTTATTTGTCACGAGTTTCATTGTTTATAGGCTAGAAACTGAGGTAGCCAGGCATGATAGCACACACTTTCAATCACAGCACTTCAGAGACTGAGGTAGAATTGCTATGAGTTCAAGGCCCACCTGGGCAGCAAAGTGAGATACAAAAATCGCATGTTTGGTTATACAGGTCTTGCTTTAACTTGCCCTTAACCACCTGGAAGAAAAGTTTAACTACAAAGCATAAAACATAAAGCTAGATTAGTATGCTGAGCTGTAAAAGGCTTAAATTAGCAGCTTCTGACATTGCCAGATCTGCCAATAAAACACTGCGATTATGCAATATTGGACTATGTATACACCTACTTTCTCTTAGTTCAATGAGAAGAAATTTTTTATATCAACGATGATTACAAAAATTATCATGTCTATATTCTGTCCTCTGCATAACTACTACGAGGACAACAATATGCATTGTATCAATTATTGGGAATGTACTACTAACGTGTTTTGAAAAAAATTTACATAGAACAACCCTTAAAAAAAGAAAAAAGAAAGAAAGTCCACAATCTGAAGTTTCATAGGAAAATACTGGTGTAGTGGACTGCTAGCTGGCGTCAACTTGTTACACCCAGCTGAACTGAGCTAGTGTGGTGCTAGGTGTGGGAAGACCACCTGAGGATTGTTGCTGGCAGAGTAAGAGGCAGAAGTGGACAGAGGCTGGGACCTTGCTGCGCCGAGAATGGCTATGGTTCATTTTGAGGGAGCTCTGGTCCTCATCTTGCGCATTGCTTCCTGGCTCTGGAGAGAAAGATGGTGCACTGCTCAGTCTCCTAGAAAAGTTTGTCACATTGGCTTTCCTGATGGGAGCTCTGCGTTCCTCATCTTTGCTCAGGACCTCACTGTTGCTGAGGATGGCTGTGGTACTTTTGTGGGGAGCTATGGTGTTTACCTGTAGCCTTGCTTCCTGGCTCTAGTTCAGATCCCTCAGCCTGCTAGCTAGCACAGATTCTTTGTTTAACTGGCATAGACTTTCTAGGGCTTTCTAGTCCACTGACCTTTGGGCCTTGCCAGCACAGATCTGTGAAGTGGGCCTGCATGAGACATTGCTATGGGGTCTAGGTTTTCAGCTGGACTCGGGAAGGATATTAGGATCCAGGCCCTCAGGTGGATTCTTCGGTCTTCATTGTGTGGACAGATTTCCTACACTCTTTTTTATGATTCTTTCAGCGATTATAAAATCATTTTATAAAATGTGTTATGTATTATATTGTTTCTCTCAAAAAAAAATCCCAAACCACAACATCTGGTTTGCAAATTTTGACAATATTCTAATGGTGTGACAATCAGTACTGTGAACATTAACAAGATATGTATATGAGTTCTACATAACTCGAGTGGCACACACATATAGACTCTTTTAAGTAATTTGAAGGGTAACCATCTATGGAAAACTTCACTGAGATTCTTTTTTTTTTTTTTTTTTTAAGAATTTATTTATTTATTTTTTCTTGTTTCAGAACTTTTGTTTGTTTATTTATTTATTTTTATGGCCGGCTCAGCCTGCCCTCAGGACAGGGCTGGCACAGCATGTGGTGCCGGGGATTGAACTGCAGTCCCTGCAGCCACCCAAGCTTTCCTAAGCAGGCGCTTTAGACCACTGAGCCATCTTGCCAGGCCCCTTCACTGAGATTCTTAACTCAAGTCCACATAGTCTGGCTGCCGAGACAATGGTTGGAAAACAATAGCATGGCGTTAATTACAGAGCTGTAATGTGACATGAAAGGCATTTTGTCTTCCAGGCTTCAGGAAGTATGTTCTGGTCATGTTCAGTCTCAGCAATAAAACGTTAAGAACTAATTTTGGATGAATTGTGTAACAGAGGTGCTCCTGCTCTTTGTATAGATTCTCAATTAATGCAATGTGAAAGTGTTAACTCTTCATTCACAAATTAAAAACACATGGGTGAGCATACGCTTATGCCATCTACAGTTCAAGGCACAGGGGACATGGCATAAGGACGGAGATGGCTGGGAGGTCTGCTCTCAGAAAGCTTTCATTCAACAGCACCTTTCCAAATCGATGAAGTCATCTTTCCTGTGAATTATGTCCTACCAATACATGCTTTAAACTAACACTGGCTCCTTTGAGCACTGTTATTTTGAAGGATAATTACATTCTTCAGGCCTTCCATTAGCTCCCTGTAATGGTGTCCTTGGCCCTTGTACTGTTCATTAGTTGGTGTTAATTAGAATTCCAGAAATATACTTGAAAGCTGTAACCTTAATTTTATAAATAAAGTTATTAGCTGCATGTTTAAACATTAGACACCACACATAATTGTATCCTTTGTGAGGTGGCCTCTAACTGGAAGTGACAGTTGGAAAGTTTGAATTTTTTGCAAATAAACACTAGTTATAAAGTCTTCCAATTAAAAAGCCACTAACTATATAAAACCTTTTCTCTCTGTTAAGATGGATTGGAAACAAAGGGGAATTTATAAAGTAATCTATCTCTACAAGGGACATAACAGGACAAAATAGTACATGTAGGAATTATTTTGTATATAACAGGGCTAATTTAACATATATATATATCCATATATATGGATATATATATCTTAAACTGTATGTATATAACTAAATTTCTCACCTACCAAAATATGAAATGCTAACTATTATCTAAAATTCAAATAAAAAAATAGCACTGAGCTTAACGTTAGTGCAGTAATGCACCAGCAGAAGCAGCAAGCGCTGTGAATGTCTGCTACTTGGGAGCAGAACTAGGAATGGAAGAGGTAAGGCCAGGCCTGGCATAGCAAATGACTCAGTTCCTCTCCATCCATTTCATTGAGATTAAAAAGAAAAAAAAAATTCTAAAAAAAGCCAGGCATGGTGGTGCACGCCTGTAACCCCAGAACTTGGAAGGCTGAAGCAGGAGAATCGGTGCAAGTTTGATACCAGCCTGGGCCACAAAAGTGAACTCAAGACCAGCCTGAACTGCATAGCCAGACCTTGTCTCAAAAAGACAAAAACAAAAACAAAGAAAAGAAAAGAAAAGAAAAGAAAGAAAGAAAGAAAGAAAGAAAGAAAGAAAGAAATTGATTTCGAGTCAGCTAAGGGAAACATTTCTATATTTATATTTTCTTTAGTATTAAGAGAAAAAATAAATGATTAGCAATACTCACAGATCCCTAAGCTATATAAATAATCAAATACACTGCAGATGTAGGTATTACTGGTTAAGTCAACTGGATTTAGAGTAAGTTTGAGACAACTTGGATCAAAAGTAGTACAAGTGGGCAAAACCATTCACCAGGTTCTCTGTAGAATTGTTTCTAGGAGCAGAGCTGGAAAGAAAATGGAAGAGCCAGTGGGATAGTGGGGACCTGGGCAGGCGGTAGATGTGGAAAGACATGGCACT
>PVJA010037486.1:0-20360 GCA_004027025.1 Myocastor coypus | reverse complement strand
TCACCTTTGCAATTTGGCCATCAGGGTGACAAGCAAGGCCATGGGTTCGTGGAGGGGATTTCTCAGACTCTATGGGGGCAGCCAGGCTGGGTGGCCTGAGGAGAGGCCACCCCTGAGTCAGGTGTCTAAGCCCCCATAGCTGGCTTGGGCCCCTGTGTCCTGCTGCAGGAGCCCTGATCCCAGCTTTGTGGAGCAAGTCCCTGTGGAAAGTGGGACCACCACGTGGGGGGTGAGCCAGGTAGACCTGGTCCTTGGGGTGCTGGATTTCCTGACCAGACTTTTCTGGAAAGTGTGGCAGCTCTTCACCATGACACCAGCACACGCTTCAGAGCTGAGCACTGTCGCAGAGGCTGGTGCCTCCCTGGAGCACTGCAGTCACAGATAGGTGGCCCCTCTGCCCCATCACTGGCCATGATTCTGGCTATGCATTTGACCCAGCAGAGGGCGCTGGGTCCTGGCAGTGTCACACACCCGCATCTGGGTGCTAGGAGAATCTGGGACCTGCAGCACTGGCTGAGCGTCCCAAGACCCTGCTGGGCCGGTGGGAGAGAATCCAGACCACACATGATCAGGACTTGTGTGAGGCACAAGTCAAGGTATTAATGGGGAGACATTGGGGGTGGTTTGCTAATCGCACCTTCCACAGGCACAAGACCCTGGGTGCCCCTGCAGGCAACCTGCCTCTGTAGTGCCACCCTCGCTGTTGGAATCCTTTCCACCTGCCAGCTCACTTGCCGCTCCTTCTCAGGGAGGCTCAGGGCCGTCTTCCAGCCCCCACGCCACCAGCTGGGGGTCCTGCTGGGGCTGCCGTGGCCATGGCTCCCTCAGGATGGCCTGAAGTGCCTGGCTCAGCTTGTGTTCCTCCTGGCAGCCCAGGCTGCTGAGACCCTGCTTGGTTACCACAGCCAGAGTGGAGTAATTAACGTCTAGAAAAGAGAAAGTAGAAATATGTGAACCGGGGGAAAGCCCATCCGAGTCAGGGCACAGGTGGCCTGGGAGGCAGCGAGTGAGGGTCACTCTGGTGTTTCATCAAATGTCCCGCTTTAGGGAGGAAGCAGAGGTGGTGATGGGTCCATGAGGGGAGCCAGGGCTGGGGTCCTCGTCCCACCCGGCTTCGGGATAATGAGGCTCCAAGTGCGCTCCAGAGTGGGACAGAGGCAGAGGGAGGCGGTGGCACTGCTGCTGTTTGCGGGGGAGGGGGGCTGGAGCTGGAAGTCCTCCCTGATGGCAGTGGCTGACGTCCTTCCCTCTGCGTGGGAGGAAGCTGTAGCTTTTCCTGTTACCCAAGGGCCAGGGTAAATAGCCCAGGGTTTCCGCGAGCAGCGTCTCCAGCCGTCTCTGGGAACCACGCAGCTGCTTCCGTTAGGACGTGGGTGGAGGTGCAAGGCCTTGAGGCCGGGTCACTTGAGGCCAGGCGAATTTCCCTCTGGCTTGTATATTTCACAGTTGGCTTTTCTGCATATGAAATACTTCATTTCCCTGTGGATGCTGAAAGAAGAAAACCAGGTCTGTCATGCCGCAGGAGAATCTCCCTGTGCTATAGGATGCCTCGTCAGTGGGCCGTGCTGAGCTCCAGAGCGTCCAGCGTCCCCTCCCCATTTCAAAAACTTGGGCTGAGGGCCTGCTTCTTGAGTGAAGCTTTCTGTCTTTCTTTTTTCTTTTTTTTTGGAATTTTTTTAAAAGAATTTTTCATTTTATTCTATTTTTTTTTTCTTGTTTCAGAACCTTTGTTTGTTTATTCACTCATTTTTATGGCTGGCTCAGCCCACCCTGAGGGCAGGGCTGGCGCAGCATGTGGTGCCAGGGGATCGAACCTCAGTCCCTGAAGCCGCCCAAGCCTTCCCAAGCAGGCGCTTTAGACCACTGAGCCATCCCGCCGGGCCCCCCCTTTTTTTTAAATTTAATGTATTTATTTTTTTAAAACTTTATGCTATGGCCAGCTGAGCCTGCCCTGGGTGTAGGGCTGGTACAGCATGTGGTGCTGGGGCTCAAACCTCGGTCCCTGAGGTTGCCTAAGCTTGCCTAAGCAGGTGCTTTAGACCACTGAGCTATCTTGCCAGCCCTGAACCTTTCTGTCCTAATGGAGGAAAGTCTGTGGCTCTTTCTTGAGATTTTAGGGGTCAAGAGTCCTCGACCCAGCAGGCAGATGCTCCCATGTAGTTTCACTTTTAAAAGAACGTCTTAATCTGTATGGATTTGGATTGAGGGTGGTGGTGTGAGGTGAAGATCTAAGTTGTTTTTGCTTCTGAATAATAAGGGCGGCTGCTTCTCCAGTCTGCCGCGACCCTGCCCAGGGCCCTGTGCTGTCCTTCATCGCAGGCATGACTTGCTGCGTTTGCTGACTTTGTCTTGAGCCCGCCCCGTGCCTGAGGGAGGAGGGCTTCCTTGGTGCATGCCTTGCCTACCTGCCCCAGCAGGTCAGCGCGTCTCGTGCGTGCGCGCACACACGCACATGTGTCTGCCTGTCCAAGCAGCCTGGATTCAGGTGTCCCTGTTGACCCCTGCAGGTCCTGTGTAGACTCATCTGTCACTTGCTCTGTGATGCAACCTGACTACTGCCCTACAGTCCTATCTGGCCCCTCCCTCAGCCACAGGAGTAGGGGCCCTGCGGTCTAGGTCGGACAGGCTCCCCGCTGCTGTGCGTTTCTGCCTCCGACCAGCAGAGCAGGGCCTTTGAGCTCTCCTCTACATTCCAGTGGTTCCTTATGGGCTCCCAGCTGTGGGAGAGAGACACCTGCTCCCATCTACTGTGGACTGAGGGCCATCCTTCCTCCGTGGAGGACGCTTCCTGTCTCCACACTGTTTTGAAGTGTGTAGTGGGTCAGGCACAGTGGGCAGTGGGCCAGCTGTCCTCAGGGAGACAGGCCTGGATCCTGAGGGGACAGGATGCTAGGGTTCTGGGGGAACAGGAGGCCTGGGTTCGGGGGGCAGGAGACCTGGGTTCTGGGGGAACAGAAGGCCTGGGTTCTGAGGGGACAGGAGGCCTGCGTTTTAGGGATAGGGTTCTTTGGGGATGGGAGAGCAGGGTTCTGGGGGACAGGAGGCCTGGGTTCTGGGGGAACAGGAAGTTCCTGGGGGTACCGCAGGGCAGGGCTCCAGGCCAGGGCTGTGGCAACTTTTGCAGGAAAAGCCCGTCCCCCGCTGCTGGTACACAGAGCATCCACTATAGAATTGAGTCATAGATGATGGGGGCCGGATGAGGACCTGAGACCAGCTTTCCATCAGCTCCCAGGAGGACAGACCAGGAGGACAGGGGACAGGGGGAGACTGTGGTGGGAGGGCGTAGAACAGAAACCTGAGGACAGAAGGACCTGGGCTAGAGGGTGGTGTAGGCTCTTGGCCACTGGCTTCTCGTGGTGCACGCCCCGAGGTGTGCCCTGCCTGGAGAGGGCTGGGGATCCCCAGCTATGCCAACGGCTCCTGCCCACAGGTGGCCCTGGAATGGTGGCAGGACTGTTACCAATCAGGTGCTAGGTGCCCAGGGCTGTGAGACCATATCTGCAGCCTGGCATCAGGAGCCACAGCTTCCTGGCCATGTCCCCTATGGCCGTCTGTCCTCTGGCATACGGGCCGCCTTCTGTCCTGACTCCTGCGTTCCCAGGCCCTCAACAGCTCCATGTGTTCCCTGCGTCCAGCACTCTGGGCTCCAGGGTGAGGTGCCGCCAGCTGGGGCCACGCATTTCTGCGCAGCACAGTCGGGACACACAGCCACGTGCGCTGTTCTCCCGTTGGACGTGCTGTGCGGGGCCCCATGGTCTGCTCTCCTGGTCCCTGGGTGACTGCGCCCACCTTGCTTTCTGCTGTGGCTGTGGCCAGGCTCAGCACAGGGCAGCAGCTGGCTGCTCAGGCACTGGGTCAGCCGGGGCATCCCTGTCCCTGCTGTGGCTCTCGCGAGGCCAGGGCTACCACGGGGGCTGTGCTGTGCTTGCCCAGGTGGTGCCCACATGGCACAGCCGGCCTCCTGGGTCTTGGGCAGGCAGGCCCTTAGCAGCAGAGCGTCGCGGGCCACAGGCGGGTCCTGTCGCGTCTGCTCCCCACGTGGTCCGCACCTCCCAGGCACCTGCGGTCATGGTCGTCCTTTTCCTTGCACCAGGCTTCCTAGTACCGAGAGTCACTTAGTCCCTCCCTCTTACTTCCTCTGTCATCTTAGGGCCTTGTCTTGTTCCAAGAGGGGAGAGAAGAAGCCACTGGGGTCTAGGTGTGACTTCTCTGAGGGACTGGTTGGAGGAGGAACACTGCTTTCAGGACTTGGCATGAGGGGGAAGGAGGCAACACCTATGTGCGTAAGGTCCCGCAGCAGCCGAGAGGCGGCCTGTGGATTGGGGATGTGTGGCAGACACCTTCTGGGAGTGAATGCAGTGGGAGCCTCGGTGCTGCGCTGTTCTCACGGATGCCCTCAGCCCACCACCCGAGGCTTGTGCTCAAGCCGAGCAGGAGGGCAGTGGTCAGGCCACACCCTTGTGGTCTGTGTGTGTCACTGGACGCCAGCAGGACAGGACATGTCTAGGGCTGGCACCCAGTGTCCGGCACATTTTAGAAGACCCCTAGAAAAGCTCAGCTGTAAGACCGGAAAAGTCCCATGCGGTGAAGCATGGAGGACTCCGCAGTGATTGGGCGCCTTGCCGGTCCCACGTCGCTGGCACAGAGTGGGTGAATTGCAAGGGCGGAAGTACATTTCTCAGATCAGCAGCCTGAGTCCAAGACCCAGTCTCCAGCAGGCTTGGGCAGTGCGGTCTGTGGCTCCCCATGCAGCAGCTGGGCGCAGCAGCACTGCGGACACCGTGGACAGCTGCATGCCCTGTCCATCGCCTCCTGAGGCTGCACTCACTGACCCTCTGTGCTGGGTCTGCACATCTGACACACCCTATGCCCATGCTGTGTGTGTGTGTGCGCACACACATACAGACACACCAATGCTCACCCTCCTTGTGCAGAGCCCTGTACTGTGTGCACATACCACATGTGCACGCCATGTGTCTGCGTGCTACCTGCTCACGCACGCGCACGCGCACACATCACATGCACACGCCATGTATCTGCGTGCTGCCTGCATGCGCGCACACGCGCACACATCACATGCACACGCCATGTGTCTGCGTGCTGCCTGCACGTGCGCACGCACGCGCACACACCACATGCACACGCCATGTGTCTGCGTGCTGCCTGCACGCGCACACATCACATGCACACGCCATGTGTCTGCGTGCTGCCTGCACGCGCACACATCACATGCACACGCCATGTGTCTGCGTGCTGCCTGCATGCGCGTGCACGCGCACACATCACATGCACACGCCATGTGTCTGTGTGCTGCCTGCACGCGCGCGCGCATGCGCACACACCACATGCACGCGCCATGTGTCTGCGTGCTGCCTGCATGCGCGCGCACGCGCACACATCACATGCACACGCCATGTGTCTGCGTGCTGCCTACACGCGCGCGCACACGTGCACACACCACATGCACACGCCATGTGTCTGTGCTGCCTGCACGCGCGCGCACACGCGCACATACCACATGCACACGCCATGTGTCTGCATGCTGCCTGCACGCGCGCGCACACGCGCACACACCACATGCACACGCCATGTGTCTGCATGCTGCCTGCATGCACGTGCATGTCCTCTATGCCCTTGCACTCCTCTCTCCAGCACTGAAGGTCCAGAGTCCTTTGTGGGTGTGTGAGGCTCTGCTTCGGGGGTGCTGTGGGTGTGGCAGGGCGGTGCCCGCAGTTCTCCCTGATGCCAGTGTCTCTGGAGTCCAGGGTAACACTCCCCGCCGCCCCCCGCAGAGCTGGGCTATGGGGAGGTGCCTCGTTATACAGGGTGAGCGTGACTGGGGCATTTGTTTGTGGGTGTGTGTGTGTGTGGGGTGTTCTCTCCAGACAAGCTGCTGCTTCTCTGCCTTAAAATAATATTCTAATTAATTTTAACATTCTCCTGACTATGCATCTAAGTCAGTGTCACTGAGGAAATTACTAGCAGCGAGAGCCCCAATTTGCAGGGGAGAGAGGGTGGCCCCTGAGAGGGGAGGGGAGGGGAGGGAGCAGAGGAGCGGCCGCCGCCCCCACCACCAGGGAACCGTGAGCTGCTGATTACTGAGGGAGCCTCCAGACAGAGCCCCACAGCTATTGAAATTCCAATCACTTCTGCTGTGCCATTCCCACCTATGTAATTGTCAACTGGCCCTTATCATTATTTATTATGCAAAATTGAATTTTTTTGAAGCGTGAAGAATGAAGTAATTTCGTATGCAAACAGTTGAAGCTCTCATGTGTATTCTGATTACGTACGTGTTGATAAACGCACTTGCGATGAGTGACAGTGTGCGGCGTGGGGTTGGATCGGTCAGCCTGCGGAAGGCGCTGATGAAAATGATGAACCAAACACCAGAAGAGTCCCCGGCACGTCGCGGGCCGGGCCGCGTGCGCGTCCGTGCGGATCCGGGTCTATTAATAACTCGATGTGATTGTGTGTAATGAGCGGAGATTTTTCCTGGTGATTGAAGCATCACTTTTGCGGATCCCCCAGATGTTGCTGCTTAGCAATTCCTATCACCCTCCTGTCGATCAGCGTGTGGTGACCTTCCCAGCCCCCTGAGCTGCCCAAGGTCCTGGTCCTCCTGGACCTGGCAAGCCCCTGACTTTTGTTGTTGTAGTCTCCTATTCTCCCCCTCCTTTTGCCCACTTGACCCTTGAGCACAGACCACAGAGGCATAGCGGCTATGGGCAGGTGATTGATTCTCTTGGGGTGAACCTGTCCCCTGCAGGCCAAGGTCTTCCCAGCCCTGGAGTGTGTGGTCAGGGTCCAGGCCAGGCCTTCACGTGGGGGAGGCCTTGGTTCCCTCCAGGAAACCCCAGGGTGGCGGCTGTCCTGGGGAGGAGAGAATTTGGGGTTCACATGCTGCCTTGCTTCCAGTGCAGAGGAAGGCAGGCTGCCATGCTGGCGTGACAAAAACCAGGTGGGCGCAGGGCTGTGCCAGGCTCTGGGGAGCCTGGGGTGACCTTAGACACAGGACGCATGAAGACACAGGGCTGTCGTCGTCGGGGGGTCCACATGGCAAGGATGGGCCATGGGCATTGCGGTTTCCATCAGTGGCCATGGGCAGGATTTTCTAGCATCCACACAGGTCCTGAGCCATGCCGAAGCGTGTGTGGATGAGTGAGGGGTCAAGAAGGCTGCGCTTACCCTGGTCCTGAGCCTCGTGTGGGCCGGGGCTGTGGCCGGCTCTCGGGTGCCCATCTGGTCTCCGTGGCTTGCAAAGCAATCTTCCCTGTGCAAACCACAGATTTCCCTCTGTCTTGGGACAGTATTTCATTTTTTAAAAAGACAGGGTCTTGCTATGTAGTCAGGCTAGTTTTGAGCTCATGATGAAGCCCAGGATGGCCTTGAACTCACAGAGATCCTCTTGCCTCAGTCTGATTGCTAAATTACAGGTGTGTGTATTACCACGCCCAGGGAAGTACATCATTCTTTTTTTTTTAATGCATTTAGGACAGGGTCTACAGGGTTTCACTGTACAGATGGTATTGTAGTGATCCTCCTCTTTTCAGCCTCGTAAGTACTGGGATTACAGATGTGTGCCACCCCAAGCCCAGTCTCGATCGCTGTCTCAGCAGGGCCGCATGGCACACTGTGATGGAGCCCTGGTCCCTGGTCTGCCTAGGCAGGTGCTTTAGCTCACTGAGCTATCTGACTGGCCCTAATTCCCAAGCCCACACTGGGACTGACAGAAGCGCCCGACCTCTCCTGCTTTCCCCCGATGGCCGGAGGGGACCGTGGTTTGCCCGGGGCTGTCACACCCCCTCCCATTCCCTTATCCTGGTGCCCACTAATGGGCTGAGGCAGCTGTGGCAGTGTTCTCCCGGGCGGCTGCTCTCAGGACTGCTTTGGCAGGAGGTGCGGCTCAGCTGTCAGCAGAGGCTCCCCCCCCTTCCCTCCGGCTGGTCTGGACACCGCCAGCTCTAGAAAGGCAAGGCAGGAAACTCCTGCCTAACATGGCCTGCTGTGGGCCTCCCCGGCTTCTCAGGGCTCTGTGAGCCACAGTGAACTGAGCTTGACCCCCTGTAGCATCCCCAGTGCCAGCCCCGCTGTTGTGACAGAGACGTGGCGGCTGCCAGCCAAGCAGCCTGGCTCTGCAGATGTTCCACGGGCCCGCAGCCACAACAGCTGTGCTCTCGGGGATGCCCTATGCCCATGCTAGGAGTGTCTGCTGCAGAGGTCTTGAATGGGAACCAATTGGATTTATTTATTTATTTATTTATTTATTGGCAAGACCGGGGTTCAAACTCACGACCTCGTACTTGCCAAGCAGGCACTGGTGCCATAGAGCTGTCTCCCCAGCCCCTTCAAATCTGGATTTAGACTGATCAGCCAGAGACCTGCAGCTGCTCCCCCCACACCTCCTCGCTGGTCGAGGAGGGTCTGCCCTGGTACACTGACCTCCGCCCTGTGCGGCAGCCCAGGCTTTGTTCAAATAAAGCCTTGCGCTGGTGTGCCATGAGCCTTCCTGTGGTTTACTTCTCCAGAGTGTGGCTGTAGTGGCGGAGACCAGCTCCAGGGAGTCACCTGATGGCCTGATGGTGTCTAGTACCAGCAGCAGCAGCAGGGGCCAGAACTGTAACGAGCACGGGGTCATCGGCCACAGAGCCTGGCGCTGCCAGCACAGCTGCACCGTGACAATATATAACTTCTATCTGAACTGAGCAAAAGGACCCTCAACTGATTGGTGACAATTATGCCAGCAGCAAGTCCTAGCCTTCCCACAAGAGCGGAGCACTCAGCACCACATGCTAGAGCCCTGTGCCAGGCAGCCTGCGAGCCATGCCGGGCCCCTGTGGTGGCTTGGCACCGCAGCGGTCTGCATAGGCCTTGCCGCCCACTTACCAGGCCCAGGTCTCCCCCTAGCAGGAGGGCTTCCTCGGCTGAAGAGGTACTCAGAGAACGCCAGCTCAGTGCCAGGTTGCTGTGACCCACTGTGGGCTGAGCCATGTGTTCTTAGGAGCTGTGTTCAAGTCCAGAGCCCCAGGACTGTGAATGTCACTTTATTTGGAGACAGGACTCTTGCAGATACAGCAAGGTTAAGACAAGGGTGCTGGAATGGGCTCTGAGCCAGCCACTGGGTCCTTGCTCAGAGGTCCTGGGGGGACACAGGCCCGAGATGGGAGCACCAGCGCCCGCAGCGGTGAACAGTGGGGTGCACATAGGCCGAGCAGGGCCATGGGCGGCTGGGTCCTGGCAGAGGCTGAAGGGGGAGGAGCAACAGTGGGGGCCTTGCGGGGAGCAAGACGCCTCCGATGTCTGACTCAGACTTCCAGTCTCCAGGCCACGAAGAGTGAGTTTCTATGTTCTAAGCCTCTTTTTCCTCTTCTTTTGCTGTCTTTTATAGGATTATTGGGTCATTCTTTCTTTCCTTTTTTTTTTTTTTTTTTTGAGCAAAGGTCTTTCTAGGTAGCCCAGGCTGGCCTCAAACTCACAATCCTCTTGCTGTGGCCTCCAGAATGCTGGGGTTATGGGCATGTACCACCGCGCCTGGTGCTATCGGGCTATTCTGAGTCCCTTGCCAGTGCAGGCCACTTTCACAGCCAGCTTCTCAACTTTTGCAGAGATGCTAGTGAGCACCAGATAGGGCAGTGGTTCTCAACCTGTGGGTCATGACCCCGGTGGCGGGGGTCAAACGGCCAAAACACGGGTTGCCTAAAGCCATTGGAAAATGTTATTTGTTTGGAATTACAGTTTTGAAGTAGCCACCAAAATTATTTTTTGGTTTGGGGTCACCGCAACATGAGGAACTGTATTGCGAGGTCACGGCATTACAAAAGTTGAGAACCACTGCAATAGGGGCTGCGTGGCACCTGCAGGCCACTGGGGAGTGTAGCCATGTGAGCCTGTCATCGCATCTTTGGATCCAGAAACGGGCTGCCTTTCCACTTACTTACATCTTAATTAGTACGCATGGTTTGCTTTGCATGTCTCCTGTTAAACGTTCCTAGTATCTTACTCTTTTTGATGCTATTGTGAACAGCATTGTTTCAATTCCATCTTTTTTCTTTTCTTTCTGCAGTATGGGGTATTGAACTTGGGACCTTAAGCTTGCCAGGCAGGCGCTTACGTTGCTGAGCTATCTCTCTGGCCCCAGTGCAGGTGATTTTGATGTAATGACCTTGTGTTTGCCAACCGCAAGCTCATGTATTAGTTCTAACAGAGTTTTACTGGGTCCTTTAGGATGCTTGATGTGTAAGATCACGTCTTCTGCAAACTGAGAGGACTTCGTGTCTTCCTTTCTACTTTGAATGGTTTCTGTTTCTTTTTCTTGGCCAGTTGCTTGGGTGGAACCTCTAGATCCAAGATGGCTCATGTCTGCCTTGTCCCCTAAGGACTCATGTGCTCATAGGTGGGACTTTTAGGAGGGGACTAGAGCATGGGTGTGTGATGCTAGAACAGTCCACAGTGGGCCTAGCATCACAGACTGAAGAGTGGAGACTGCCCATGACGGAGGTGGCACAGACCCATAGTCTTGTAGCCTGGGAAGGAGGGAGGCTCACGTCCCCTCTGACGTGCCTTGTGGCCTTGCTGCCCTGCCTTGGAGCCAGCCCCCCACTGACCAAAGCCTTTCCAAACCACGAGCTACAGGGAATCTCTTTCTTTAACTTGTGGGTGTGGGGTGTTTTATTTTAGCACTGAGAAAGTAGCTAAGATTTTGCCAGGTAAGTGGGGTTGTTGCTGTTATTAGAGATAGTTAGATTACATAGGAACATTGTGAGGAGCCAGCCAGGATTAGGCCCCTGAAGAAGTCAGTGCAGAGCGTGAAAATACATCACCCCTGAGGCAGGCAGCACGGCCACTGTAGGCCAGGCTCCAGGATAAAGACAGAAGGAAAACAAATGAACAAAAAAAGACAGAATGACCAGGCCGACGTGCCTGGGATGAGCAATATGCTGTCACTGGAATCACCTGGCTCAAGCGACACTGAAGCGTCACTCACCCAGGTGGGTAGCCGAGACTTCTGGTCCCATCTCTTCCTCCTAAAACGGTCCTTGTTCTTTCCATGTGCACGTGCTACAGGCGGTGCTGCCCCCTGGCTCCGCGTTACCCGAGAGCCTGGAGTTGTGATCTTATCAGGTGACCATAGTTATGTTCCACACATTGTACCTGCCTCGTGATTTTGTACCCATTTCACGATTTTGCTCTGTAAAACCTTGAGAAGGGGACTCACTGGCAGCTGCCTGGGCTCCTTCCTGTCTTTCAAGAGCAAAATGTTTCCTACTCTTAACCTCTGTTGTTCCTTAAAATCCATTCTTTGGGGGTCTGGCAGAATGGCTCAGTGGTCTAAAGCGCCTGCTTAGGAAAGCTTGGGCGGCTGCAGGGACCGCGGTTCGATTCCCGGCACCACATGCTGTGCCACCCTGCCCTCAGGGCAGGCTGAGCCGGCCATAAAAATAAATAAATAAACAAACAAACAAAAGTTCTGAAACAAGAAAAAAAAAATCTTTAAAAAAAAAAAAAAAGAATATGTGGGAGAGGCTGGCGAGATGGGCCAGTGGAGTAAGTGCTTGCCTAGCAAGGGTAAGGTCCTGGGTTCAATCCCTGGTGCCGCAAACAACCACAACAATAACATGGTAGAGTTAAGAATGTGAGCTTCCAGAAAAGGTAGGGTGTGAGCAGGTCAGCGTGGCTAGCTCAGGCTGATCCACCTTCTGCTCAGTCTCCAGGTGGCCACTGCCTTGGCTGGGGCAGCCCAGCTCAGGGGATTCCTTGAGAATACAGAAGTCAGGTAGAGATTAAAAGGGATAGTTGTCTTTTTCTTTGGGTGCTGCGGGTGAAGCAAATGTCAGAATTATTAATTCTATCTATCTATCTATCTATCATCTCATTTTTTTTTTTTTTTTGTCTTTTTGAGACAGGGTCTTACTATGCAGTTCAGGCTGGTCTTGAACATGCACTGATCCTCCTGCCTCAGCCTCCCAAGTGCTGGGATTACAGGTGTGAGCCACCATGCCTGGCCTATCATCTCATTTTTTGAGACAAAGTCTCACCGTGTAGGCTCACACTCACAGAGATCCTCCTGCCTCAGCCTCTCAAGTGCTGGAATTACAGGCATGTACCACCATAAATGGGGATCATCACATATTAAAAAAGACCCACTTAATGTTTTTCTGCACATGAACAGAAACAGGGTCTCACTATACTGTTCAAGCTGGCCTTGTGATCACTTTTGTAGCCCAGGCTGGTCTCGAACTTACACCAATCCTCCTGCCTCAGCCTCCCAAGTGCTGTGATTATAGGCATGTGCCACCACACCTAGCCTTTAATATATTTTTCATTCTTACAACCACACATTTTTCTTTTTATTTTAAAATATTTATTTATTTATATTCTTTTTTTATGTATTTGCTATAGTGTCTACAAGGTCTCGCTACCCAGGGTGGACTCATAGTGATCCTCTCGTTTTCAGCCTCCCAAGCTCTGGTGCGCTACTACGTCCAGTCTCAGGCACCATCGCAGTGCACCCGAGGGGTGGGGCTGGCGGGGCATGTGGTACCGTTGATCGAACCCCAATCCCAGCATTCTGCCTAAGCAGGCATTTTAGTCTGCTGAGCTGTTATTTTTTTCACATTAACTTTTTTTTATTACTTTTAATAAGAAATATCAATATGATAATTTCAGAACACTTTAGTAGTATATTCACAATAATTGACACATTGCATATTGTCCTCAAAATAGTAATACAGAGCCCAGGGTGTGGACATGATACATTTTTTTTTTTTTGTCTTTTTGAGACAGGGTCTCACTATGCAGTTGAGGCTGGCCTTGAGCTCACTTTTGTAGCCCAGGCTGGTCTCGAACTCGCACCGATCCTCCTGCCTCAGCCTCCCGAGTGCTGGGATTACAAGCATGCACCACCACGCCCGGCCATGATACATTTTCTAATTGATATTGGTAAGGAAAGAAAAAAAATTCTCTTTGAACTGAAAGGAAGTAGTTGTCTACATAGTTCAATGTTCCATAATTGCAGTGAGTTACCAGTGAAACTGGCAATGTTGGAGACTGTTGATTTAAGCCTCTTACAGCTCATCATACTAATTTAGCTCTGTATTTTATGCCTCATAATTAAGCTTTTCCACTGGGTGATCAAGGGCAAGTTAAAGCAAGACCTGTATAACAAAACATTCATCTTTTGTATCTTCCAAGGTGAAATCCCCTCAGGATTAACTTTGGAACCATGTACATTGCTTTGTAGAACTGTTGTCAGTGTCAGCCTTTGGGATGAGTCATGACCATTGCTTGACCAGTTTGCTTTCTGTGAAAGTCTGAGAGAATGTTTTTCTTTGGAGCTATCTGTTTTTGTTTGCTTGTTTGTTTGTTTTTTTGTGGAACTAGCGATTGAACTCAGGCCCTTGCCTTGCCAGGCAAGTGCTTATTCTACTGAGCTACCTCCCCAGCCCTCTGCTGAGCTATCTGGCTGGCCCTTATTTATTTATATACTTAAAGACACATTTATTACCCAATCAGCCTCAAATATTAAACAAATGAAAAAATGCTTTTGCTCTAATAGCTCACTTGATACTTTAGTGAAAATTGTCTCTGTAATATTTTATTTTATTTTTTTTCTGTAATATTTTATAATCAAGGTCAAGTAAAAGCCTGTGGTGAAAAACAAAGAGACCAAGAGAATGTGGCTTCCTTGGTTGTGGCCTTAAAAGAAAAATAAAAGACTCTAAGTCTAACTCCCAGGGCTCCAAGGCAAACTCAACAACTAGACTAACTCGCTATTGCTTTGGAAGTCTGGGCCCCCTGAAGAGGGACTCTGGTAACAGTTCTTGTTGCCACAGCCCTGTCACAATGGGAGGCCTCCGGAGCTATGCTGCCCCAATTGCAAAGGTGATCAGTGCGCGTCAGACTGAGCCTGGACACCAGGGAATGGCTCTCCATCCTTCTCTCCATGCCTGGTACATGGGGAGTGGTCGAGGCTGGATGCTGATTACACCTGTGGGGCTACAGCAGAGCCTGCCTCAAGGACATGGAGGACTCAAGGCTGGCCATGCACGCACACAGCTGTCATAATCTGCCATAGAAAGGTGCTAGGCAGGGCTGGCGAGATAGCTCAGGAGCGTGAGTACCGGCCTGCGAGGGCTTGCCTTTGATCCCCAGTACAAAGAAACAAACAAACAAATAAAAAACAAGAAAGAAAGAAAGAAAGAAAGAAAGAGAGGAAAAGGGAGTTGCTAGGTGGAGTGGCTGCATGGACATCCACCTCCTGAGAGTGTAAATAAACTAGGATGCTTGAGCAGTTCCTCTCCTCCCAGCCAGAAGGGGAGCTCCACCTGACCCCATCTTTCTGTCTCTTATCTTTATTTCTCCATCCTTCCCTCTGGGAACTTGGGGAGCTGTGCTGAGTGCAGCATATTTCACCCAGAGAGGGACCAGGGTAAGAGGAAACAGTGGCTGAGGGGACACTTTTCATCGTGCACACAAGAGGACAGAAGTGCATTGAGAGCATCGGTATTAATCACCGAGGTGTGTTCACACTGACATTATCAAGTATAAAGCTTAGGGCAAAGAGTAAAACTGTAAAGCAGTAAAGAGTAAAGCAGTAAAACTGCTTAGGGCCCGAGAGAGAGAAATGAGTTCATGAGGGCCAGAAACAAAGGCAAGGAGATAAATCCGTGGAGGAGAAGCCAAAAGCAAAGAGGCGTACTGGCTGTGCCAGCTGACACACATGGGGCGAACAAGTTCCCGAAACATATGGTTGTGGCATGCCTGATTGCTGTTCTTACCTTTTGTTGCAGACCTGATTTTTGGAACAATATTTCACAGCTTGCTAGATTTCTTGCGTTTGTTTGTTTGTTTCTAGAAGAAGGAACTGTAAGTTTACGTACTTGTAGGGAAGTGAAGAAACACCTTAGAGCAAGGACGGGAAAACAAACAGTACAAATCTATCTGGCCCTGCGCGGGCTTTCACGGGGTTGCTTGAGAGGAAAAACTGCTGCTTTCTGCTCCTCTCCTCATTGCTCACAGGCCCTGGGGTAGCGGAGGGAGCCAAGAACTCCACGGAGCCTGTAGCTTGGTCCGGAGAAGAGAGATGGGTAGAGCAAAGTTGCTTGTTTCAGCTGCAAGGGTGGAACGTTAGGGTTCAGATGTGATGTGATGTTGATAGACTTCATGCTGGTTCTTAAGGACTGGTGAGCATATGACATTTAAGTTATGAAATGATAAAAATAAGTTTGTTTTTGCATCTGAATGCCTATGTAGAAAGTCTATCTGGGCCAAGGTGACAACAGGTGAGCTACGATGGATGATTGTGTCAGTGTAAGAAGCTGAGCCGTTTGGCTGGGTGACTCCCAGGGGCCAGGGTCCTTACACTGCCAACACCCTCACCTTGTGCAGAAGGGCATGGAGAGGGCATGCACACTGACCCAACCTAGGGGGAGCAGCTTGTTTACAATGTAGGGGAGAAAAGGGGGACAGGGTTTCTTTTCTACACTCGAGACTGACAGTGATCCAGCATACACAAGAGCTGCCTTCCAAACATTTTATAAAGCTTTTCTTATTTTCCTATGCCACAGAAATTCTTATCATCAGTGAGGTCTAAAAAACTGTTAAACAGGCTCACAATTTGATTACAAAAACAAAAGGAAATTTGATCCTATCAATCCTTCCTCATAAAATTTACACTTCATAGTAAACTTCACTTGGTAGTACATGCTATCAAGATGTTAAATCCTACTGTGGATGGAACTACGCAGTAGAAAGGCAATTCAATCAAGGAAAGGAAAAGAGGTTAGGAAGGGCGCTTTGGAAAAATCTTTATACTGGACAGTGGGAGGGACCCCACTCACTGCCCACTTGGGGTACAGAACAGGTACGTGTCTTTCCAGAGAAGGCCGAATGGCCTATCCGGGTGCCAGAGTTGCTGTCCAGAGGAATCATGAGTCCAGATCCAGAGAAAGAGTCGATTCCATCTTTCAAGAAGCTGATGTACCATCCTATGACAGTGATGCCCTGGAGACTGCTTGACAGATGATAGAAAAGGGTACAGCTAGGCCCAGTGTGGGGAAATTGAAAGAACTGATCCAGAATGCCCGTGAGATGGTAACCAAAAATCGGAATCGAGGGTGTGCATAGGGACAGAGTACATACAGATAACGGAGCTGAAAGTTACCAGTGTTCTTTTTTTTTAAATTTTATTTTTATTATTTTTTTCTTGTTTCAGAACTTTTGTTTGTTTATTTATTTTTATGGCCGGCTCAGCCTGCCCTGAGGGCAGGGCTGGCGCAGCATGTGTTCCCGGGGATCGAACCGCAGTCCCTGAAGCCGCCTAAGCTTTCCTAAGCAGGCGCTTTAGACCATTGAGCCATCCTGCCGGGTGAGCCCTGTTACCAGTATTCTTTTTTTTTTTTTTCTGTCTTTTTGAGACAGGGTCTCACTATGCAGTTCAGGCTGGCCTTTAGCTCACTTTTGTAACCCAGACTGGTCTCGAACTCACACCGATCCTCCTGCCTCAGCCTCCCGAGTGCTGGGATTACAGGCGTGCGCCACCACGCCCGGCTGTTACCAGTATTCTTAACACAAAGTAAAATACAAAATATATATTGACTATAGATAAAAGATTATGTTGCTTCTACATTTTCTTGCAAGTGATCTCTGCAAGTGATCTCTGTGTTCTATCAACACAATCTGATTAGTCTATTTATAGCAAAAGAGTTACTATAATTCCTTTTCTTTTAGTTATTTTATTTCATTTATTTTTTTCTTATTTCAGAACTTTTGTTTGTTTGTTTATTTATTTTTATGGCCGGCTCAGCCTGCCCCGAGGGCAGGGCTGGTGCAGCCTGTGGTGCCGGGGATCCAACCGCGGTCCCTGCAGCCACCTGCAGGCGCTTTAGACCACTGAGCCATCCTGCCGGGCCAGAGTTACTATAATTCAACTTGGTCGAAAAAGACATTTGAGGGAGTGGTGTGTACCTGCTGAGGCCCCTGACAACCTGAGACTTGAATATTTTAAAAATGACCACACCGAACAAGAGACGTCCTAGCACTGACTCTAAGCAGTTGGAAAGAACTGGAACAGGAAGGGAAACTGGGTCGCAAGTAGTTGGGTCACTCTCATCTTGCAAACCAGGCTTTGGAGTGGACCAGTTATGAGATGACAATCTAGAAACTTACTGGCAAGCAGATGGCTCCCAGCCTCATTCAGTGAATATTCAGTTCAGAGGAAAAACAACAGTGGAGGCATTATGTATCTGTGCTGACTATAAGTCTGATGAAAGCTACATGCCAAGCAAGATCTTGGTCAGAGCAGGAAATCATTTTCATAATCTTCAAGCAATCCAGCAACTTGAACTGGTGGAACCAAGTGGCTGGATTCAGGTTCCCCTAACTGATAATCACAGGGAGCCAGGGCCCGGCAGGATGGCTCAGTGGTCTAAGCGCCTACTTAGGAAAGCTTAGGTGGCTGCAGGGACCGCGGTTCGATCCTCGACACCACATGCTACGCCAGCCCTGCCCTTAGGGCAGGCTGAGCTGGCCATACAAATACATAAACAAACAAACAAAAGTTCTGAAACAAGAAAAAAAATCATAGGTAGCCAATGCGCACATTCATGATTCAGATTGCTGTTCTAGCCAGTGGCCAGAATGGAAGAGACACCCACACGCAACAGGTTAAAATGCACACCCCAGGGGAAGAGAGCTCCACTGGTAAATTTCCTAGGTGTACAACTATTGATTTTATGGTGTGTCATTCAATAAGGTGACTGAAAATAGAGTAGAAATGATTAAGCATGTTGTTTTGACATACGTATTGATACAACCAGGCACTGAGCTATCTGGCTGACCCTAACTTGACATGTTTTATATTTCCCCAAGTGACAGTCCAAAATATGTAGATGATAAACTGTTACGCACCCCTCCTGGGAAGAGCTCTCCTGCCAAGGCACCCGCACGCTGCCCAACTTCCTAGTGGCAGAGGTCATAAGGTCTCGATATCTAAGGCTTAGGTTTACAGACTTGACCTGGCCTTAGTGTAGCAAAGGAAACCGAGAGGTTGGGGAAAGAGCATTAAACAAGCTCTTTTCTTTTCAAACCCTAAAACGGCCAAGGAAATTCCTAAAAATTATAGGCTTCCTTTTTTTTGGCCTTTAGATAGCTTGGTATGGCGATATTGACAACCCCTCTACGGGCTTATTAAAAAACTCCTAAAAGATATTCACTCATATTTGATTCATGAACTCCATTCCAGAAGCTTAAATGAGGGCTTCTAAATGCCCTAGCACTGAGCCTACGGACAGGACACCGTTTCAATCTATATGTTAATAAAAGGTGGGGCACAGCAGTGAGAATGCTTACGCAGGACCAAAGAACTGCTTGACAGCCTGGAGGGCATCTGCGGCATAAATTAGACATTATAGCAAAGAAGTGGCCTGCGCGCCTCGCAGCGGCGGCTGCTAGAGTTCTCCTAGTACCAGAGGCCTCCAAGCTAACCGCTTTGGTTCGTGTCTGCAAGTCCACATAACACCTCCTGCAGCCACGGGCAGGCTGCTCGAGTTTTTGCTTGATCCACGCGTGCGGTCCACCGCTGGGATTATGGGTGCAAGGGCTGCACCCATCCTGGGGCGGGCAGCCCGCATACAGCACAAGGGAGGGAAGAGGCGTGCCCCCTCACGCCTCCGCTCATACTCCTGCAGCTTTTGCCACTTCCTGTCGCCCTGAACTGCTGCCCTCTGCCATGGGCTGCTCTGCCTTTTGCTGAGCACGGACTGAAACCTCCACAAACAGTGAGCTAAATAACCCTTTCCTTCCCAGCTTTGGGTGTCGGGTATTTCGTCTCAGCAGTGAGAGAAGAGTAACTAAGACCCTGGCTTTAGGCAAAGATCTCACTGTATGTACACCTCCCAGCGTGGCTAGACCTCTTGCTTCCAAATGGAAGCCAATTGCAAACAACTGATGTTTGCAGAGCTGGATAAGATGGTGTCCCATGGCCGGATTGGCAAAGGACTCCCAGAACGATAGAGACACTTACTTATACGTTTGTAAAGTTAGTATCACATGACCCAAGGTTGCCTAGTGACTGAAAGCTGGTGTCAATCAGGCAGGATACTTTTCTTACCACTGAGGTAGCTTGACTGCTTTAGGCTCTGAGGCCTAGTCCTGCTCTCACACATTTGACCAATTTCCAGCTTTAGCAGCTCCCAACAGACGTCTTAAATACCAGGTGGTACTCCTAGAAGGAGCAGCCATTCAAATAAAGACATGCTCCTCCTTAAGCCATCTTTACAAAAAACAAAAAATTGAGGCCAAAGATCATGACTACAAACATTCTCCACACAGATGCAGCCAAAAACGACTTGTTAGGCCCACCCCTTGCTGACCCTGGTTTAACTCTGTTCAGTGAGGACAGCTCCTTCCTAGGGAGTGACCAGAAAGGCTGGGGAATGCAGCAGTGACATCAGGCACTTAACAGTTCCTCATCTGTCCCTGAAACAACTGTTCCACTAGCAGAAGTCAGCTCAGACAGAGGCTTTGCAACTCAATGGAGGAGAAAAAGTCACCGTCTCCACTCATGTTAATTATTTGTGGTGAGCTCCACCTACCTGTAAGCCTGAGAAGAAGACCGCCTTCCACTGAGAGCCACTCTCATTGGCCAGGCTCAGCTAAATACTTAAAACATACCCCCGAGCAGTGTGTTCACACCGTAACTGTATAGGCCAAAGACTGGTTTATAATAGGCTGGTTAAATCATCCTAAAATTAGACAAGAAGCCCACGGTGTCACCACTGGTCCTGTGGAACCAATTTGTGGCTGTGGCTTCCCCCCGGACAGATAGCAAGATGTACCCTGAGACTAGAGCGGTTACGAGGCAGGAAGTTAAAAATATCAACAAGCCTACAAACTCTCCCTGTCCATGGCACTGCTGGTTTAATAGTGTTCCCGCTGGTAGGATCATTGGGCTTGCAGCGTTAACCCTTAAGATTAGATGTCACACAGCACACTGAAGCCCAAACGACTCTCACCAGGCCTTAAGCAGCACCTGAGGTGGTCCCTCTCTCCTAAATAAAGAAGATAAATTAATGAGACGAGCTGTTCCTCCAAAGCAGACAGTAGAAATTCTAACAACGGCATGAGGGGAGACTTTGCAATTGTAAAAGTTAAATGTGTACTTGCCTGATCCTTCTGCTGGCATCTCAGTGGTGGTTCAAGAGCAAAGACTGGGGGCTGGGGAAATGGCTCGGTAGAACACGCGCTTGCTTGGCAAGGGCAAGGGCCTGAGTTCAACCCCCGGTCCCGCAAAAAAAAAAAAAAAAAAAAAAAAAAAAAAAAAAAAAAAAAAAAAAAAAAAAAAAAAAATAAAAACAAAAAAA
>PVJA010037485.1:0-20314 GCA_004027025.1 Myocastor coypus | reverse complement strand
CCTGCCTCAGCCTCCCGAGTGCTGGGATTACAGGAGTGCGCCACCACGCCCGGCTACCCCTCCTTTTTTTGAGGCAATTCCATCACTAAGTTATTAGATAACCCAGGCTGGGCTTGAACATTTGATTCTCTGCCCCCGCCTCCCAGACTGCTGGGATGACAGCCCTGTGTGCCCAAGCAGCCAGGCTTGGAACAGATGCTCCAATGCCCACCAGCAGTGGAACATAGAGTCCTCAGGTGCTGTGTGCCTCAGTGTGCAGGTTTAAATAAAGCGGGTCCCTTCACGGGAAGGGCGGGTGTGAGGATGAGGGGCCTCGCCATACCTGTAGAAGTCGTCCAGGCAATATACCTGGTCCTGGCCGTCCAGGGCGAAGCTCTCAGCACCGATGCGCCGGGCACAGGTCACACACGTGAAGCATGCTGGGTGGAAGGCCTGGCCCAGGGCCCTGATGATGTCATCACGGACCACCTCACCACACCTGCCACACTTCTCCAGGGTGTCCTGAGCAGAGGGCCGTGGCTCAGAGCCCCCACGGCGCCCCACCCCAGCCCCTGCTGCCAGGAGCCCAGGTGGCCAGCAGAGTTGGCGAGGCAACGCCATCATCTTCCCTTTCTATTTTATTTTTGAATTCACTTCTGGATTTCATTTTTTTTTTTTTTTTTTTCCACTTCTGGATTTCAAATCAAGGTCTCACTGTGTAGCTTGGGCTGGTCTTGGACTAAGAATGGAGGTGATCCTCCAGCCTCAGCCTCCCAGAGCACTAGGTCTACAGGCCTGCACCCCCACACCAGCCTAAATCTCCCAGCCCAGTGCTTTCCTTTCTGAGTGTCAGCTCCAGGAAATGGGACCAAGGACCCTGCTAAGTGCCCAGCTCCTGTAGCAGGTACCTGGTAGCAAGGCTCACACAGGGGCCGCCCGTCCTTCTGATAGAAGCTCTGCCCGGCCAGCTGGCGGCGGCAGGTGCGGCAGGTGAAGCACTCGGCGTGGTACTGCTTCTTCATGGCCTCCACGGCCAGCTCCCGGGGAGACACGGTCTTGTGGCAGAAGGCGCAGACATCTGGGGCAGAGGGGACAAAGCTTGTCGCCAGCCCAGCCTCACCCAACCCCATTCTGCCCAGGGACACCAGGCATGCCGCCTGACTACTGCATTCTGAGTTCTAAAGCCCCACATCTGAAATGCTCCAAAATCCGAGCCGTGCCACAGGCTTGCCATCCCAGCACTCGGAGGCTGAGGCAAGAGGGTTGCTGCGAGTTTGAGACCAGCCTGGGCTACAAAGCGAGACCCTGTCTCAGACAAACAAAAAAAAACACCAACAACACACACGAGCAGGAGACTCCACAGCCTCCGCACCACAGGCTGTACGGAGACCCAGGAGCACTGAGCGCATGTGTGACGTGCTGAGGCCCACAGGAGTTTTGCATTTGAATCTGGAGCCTCCCCAGGATATGGCAAAACCCTCCAAAATTCAAAAACTAAAACACTCGTGGTCTCAAGGGTTTTGGGTGAGGCATATGTGGTGTGTACTTGTGGGGCGCCATACTGTGCTTTGCTGGGATTCCAGGTGTGTACCACCACACCTGACAACCACACAGCACTTGGGAGTGTGCCGAGGGCATCTGTGACTAGCCAGCCAAGGGGTAGCAGGACTCTGGCAAGGATCTGGGTGGCACTGGGGGACTCCCCGGGGAACCCTTTCAGTTCCTTTTTTTAAAATCTTTATCACAGCAACCCTCTTGCCTCAGCCTCCCAAGTGCTGGGATTATAGGTTATTTTATTTTTTTAAAGAATTATTTTATTTTATTTTTTTCTTGTTTCAGAACTTTTGGGTTATTTATTTATTTATTTATGTCTTTTTGAGACAGGGTCTCGCTATGCAGTTCAGGCTGGCCTTGAGCTAACTTTTGTAGCCCAGGCTGGTCTCGAACTCACACCAATCCTCCTGCCTCAGCCTCCCGAGTGCTGGGATTACAGGCATACGCCACCACACCCGGCTTTGTTTTATTTATTTTTATGGCCGGCTCAGCCTGCCCTGAGGGTAGGGCTGGCACAGCATGTGGTGCCGGGGATCAAACTGCGGTCCCCTAAGCTTTCCTAAGCAGGCACTTTAGACCACTGAGCCATCCTGCTGGGCCCATGGCCCTCTTTTTTTTGTGGAACTGGGGATGGAACTCAGGACCTTGCACTTGCCAGGCAGTTCTTTGACTTTGCTCTTTGTGAGATTCCAAAGGGAGCAGGTTATGGTGGTACACTTGTAATTCCAGCACCATAGGAGGCTGAGGCAGAAGGACCACAAGTCTAAGCCTAGCCTGGGGAATACAGCAATTTAGTAAGACCCAGTCTCAAGACTTAGAACACTTATTATAGTATTTGGTTGCTGCAGGGTCTCACTACCCAGCTCATGGTGATCCTGCTTTCAGCCTCCCCAGCGCTGCTATTAGAGGCATGCACCACCATACCCAGACTCTGGCGTGGTGTGGCATGTGGTGCCAGGGATCGAACCATGGTCCCTAGGCTTGCCTAAGCAAGTGGCTTAGTCCACTGAGGTGTCTTGCCAGCCCCATAAAAAAAAAAAAAAAAAAGGACTGGAAGCCAGATGTGGGGCACACACCTGTCATAGCAGTGCTTGGGAGACTGATGCAGGAGGTTTGTTGCAAGTTTGAGGCTAGCCTGAACTTCACGAGACCTCCTCTCAAAAGGAAAAAAAAAAAAAAAGTGGGGAGGGGCTAGGGAGATAGCTCAGTAGTCTAAGCTCCTGCCTGGCAAGCACAAGGACCTGGGTTTGATCCCCAGTACCACATGCTGTGCTGGCCCCGGAACCCTGGATGTGCTGTGCCTCACCAAAACCAAGCGTAGTGGTGCACGCCTGTCATCCCAGCGCTGGGGAGGCTGCGACAGAAGGATCACTATGAGTCTGAGCTGTGTAGTGAGGCCCTGTAGCAAATACATAAGTTTATTTATTTATTTATTTTTGTCTTTTTGAGACGGGGTCTCACTGTGCAGTTCAGGCTGGCCTTGAGCTCACTTTTGTAGCCCAGGCTGGTCTCGAACTCGCACCGATCCTCCTGCCTCAGCCTCCCAAGTGCTGGGATTACAGGCATGCGCCACCACGCCCGGCTATAAGTTTAAATAAATAGATAAAAGTTTAAGTCCATGGGGCCTGGCGGGATGGCTTAGTGGTCTAAAGCCCCTGTTTGGGAAAGCTTGGGCGGCTTCAGGGACTGCGGTTCGATCCCCGGCACCACATGCTGCGCCAGCCCTGCTCTCGGGGCAGGCTGAGCTGGCCATAAAAATGATTGAATAAACAAATAAAAGGTTCTGAAGCAAGAAAAAAAAAAAAAGTTTAAGTCCAGCCTGGGCAATTTAGTAAGACCGTGCTTCAAAACAAAAAGGGCTGGGGCTGGAGCTCAGCAAGAAGCTCGCGAGTTCAGTCTCCAGCACCCAAAACTGAAGCAAAACCAAATACCAAGCAGACACGGCACGGCAGCACAGCGCAAGCCTGTCACCCCAGAGCGGGAGCTGGGCAGGCACGGTGGGGCCCTGTCCCTCTGACGTGCACCCATACCTGTGGTCATTGCTTTCTCATGGACTTCGAGCGGTTCTTCTGGCGGAGGCGGCAGTTGTTCCCCAGAGGGCCTGAGCTGAGCGGGCTGAGTTGGGGCCGTGGGTCCTTCTGCCAGGGCCTGTGCGGTGTGGACGGGGACAGGATCCGTTACCCCACATCCCTGTGCAGAGAGGGAACTCAAGCCCCAAGCAGAACTCAGGCAACAGACAGGTCCAAGACTGGTGTGGTGGCGCATTTCCAGTGTGGCACAGGGGTCAAGGGAGGGGATCCCTTGGGGCAAGGGCACAGTGTCCCCACTCTGGGGGTCTTAAGCCTCTGGACCAGGGCTGGCCTCATGGTACCTGTGGCGGGGGCGGGGGCAGCTGCAGCTGCTCCAGGGCTGAGGCGAGGGACGAGGCTGAGGGCACAGGCCGCTCAGGGTCAGCATCTTGGTCCTGAGGCAGGAAGGACGGGGGTGGTGGTGGAGGCGGTGGGAGGTCCAGGGCTTCCTCACTGTCTAAGACCGGAGGGGGCAGAGAGCACCCTGTAACCAGGGGGGAGAGGAGACAGGAGACTCAGCGGGGGACAGAGGCTGGGACAACAGGTGGCTGAAGAAGGTGCAGGGGCAGTGTCACCCAACTACCACACACTTGCTGTGGGCTCTCAGGCAAAAGACTTTTTTTTAAAGAATTTTTTATTTTATTTATTTATTTTTTTTCTTGTTTTAGAACTTTTGTTTGTTTATTCACTCATTTTTATGGCCGGCTCAGCCCATCCCGAGGGCAGGGCTGGCGCAGCATGTGGTGCCTGCAGCCGCCTAAGCTTTCCCAAGCAGGGGCTTTAGACCACTGAGCCATCCCGCCGGGCCCCAGCCCAGTCTAGTCTTGAACTCGCACTGATCCTCCTGCCTCAGCCTCCCGAGTGCTGGGATTACAGGCGTGAGCCATCACGCCCGGCTTTTTTTTTTTTTTAAATTTGTTTTCTTAGCCGGGCGTGGTGGCACACGCCTGTAATCCCAGCACTCGGGAGGCTGAGGCAGGAGGATTGGTGAGAGTTTGAGACCAGCCTGGGCTACAAAACTGAGCTCAAGGCCAGCCTGAACTGTACAGCGAGACCTTGTCTCAAAAAGACAAAAATAAATAAATAAATAAATTTGTTTTCTTGTTTCAGAACTTTTGTTTGTTTATTTATTTTTATGGCTGGCTCAGCCTGCCTTGAGGGCAGGACTGGCACAGCGTGTGGTGCTGGGGATCGAACTGCAGTCCCTGCAGCGGTCCCTAAGCTTTCCTAAGCAGGTGCTTTAGACCACTGAACCATCCTTCTGGGCCCCAAGACCTCATTTCTTCTTCTTTTTTTTTTTTGGTCTTTTTGAGACAGGGTCTCGCTATGCAGTTCAGGCTGGCCTTGAGTTCACTCTTGTAGCCCAGGCTGGTCTCGAACTCGCACCAATCCTCCTGCCTCAGGCTCCCGAGTGCTGGGATTACAGGCATGCACCACCACACCCAGCTAAGACTTCATTTCTTTCTTTCTTTTTTTTTTTTGCAGGACCAGGGTTCAAACTCACAACCTTGCACTTGCCCAGCAGGCACTTGTGCCTTGGAGCTATCTCCCCAGCCCCTAAGGCTTCATTTCTTATCTGAAGTAGTTCAGTGGGAAATACCATGGACCCCAAGGGCTGTCAGGAGTAGCCCCTGAGGGAACAGGCAGGGAGCAGCTGGAGACCTGGTCTCAGAGAAGACTGCCCTATGGGGACGCAGCGTGACATCCTAAGCCTGGGTGCCAGATCCCAGCGGCCTGCTAGAAATGCAATTTCCCAGCCCAGTCAGCCCTCAAGACTCTGCTGTTCTGGGTGTGGAGGGTACGAAAGCCCTCCAGGTGCCCCTCATGCCAGTGCCGAACAAGTTCCTATGATGATGAGCAGGAGAGGACAGCACTCAGGGGACAGGCTGGGCAGTCTCCGTTGAAGCCACTGGGACTTAATGGGTACTAGAGGTGGCTATGATAGGGACACCACTGAGGAAATATTGTCACTGAAAAGAACCCAAACAACACATCCGAGGTGGGCATGGTGGCGCATGCCTGGAACCCCAGCACTTGGGAGGCTGAGGCAGGAGGCTTGCAGATTCCAGGCTGTGCTACATAGTGAGAGACACTCTTTTCTTTTTTTTTTTTTTTTTTTTGTCTTTTTGAGACAGGGTCTTGCTATGCAGTTCAGGCTGGCCTTGAGCTCACTTTCGTAGCCCAGGCTGGTCTCGAACTCGCACCCATCCTCCTGCCTCAGCCTCCCGAGTGCTGGGATTACAGGAGTGCGCCACCACGTCCAGCAAGAGACACTCTCTTTATGGTTTTTTGAGACAGGATCTCACTATGTAGTTCCAGCTGTCCTTGAACTCACTATGTACTGCGTGGGCCAGGGAGATAACTAAGAGGAGTAAGTGCTTGCCTGGCAAGCAAGGGTCCTGAGTTCAATTCCCAGTACCCCTAAAAAAATTATTTACTGGGCCCGGCAGGATGGCTCAGTGGTCTAAAGCACCTGCTTAGGAAAGCTTGAGCGGCTGCAGGGACCACGGTTCGATCCCCAGCACCACATGTTGCGCCAGCCCTGCCCTCAGGGCAGGCTGAGCCGGACACAGATATAAACAAACAAACAAACAAAAGTTCTGAAACAAGAAACAATAAATAAATAAATAAATTTAAAAATATATATATATATTTAAAAATTCTTAAAAAAAATAAAATAAGCGGGATGTGGTGGCTCACACCTGTAATCCCAGCACTCAGGAGGCTGAGGCAGGAGGATTGGTGCGAGTTCGAGATCAGCCTGGGCTACAAAAGTGAGCTCAAGGCCAGCCTCAACTGCATAGTGAGACCCTGTCTCAAAAAAGACAATAAATAAATAAATAAATAAATAAAATATTTACTTAGACAACACACTCTGACAAGTATGGGGTTGACATTCTGTGAGTACTGGTGTACCCCTCAAAACACCCACAGGGAGTGGGGAGATAGCTCAGTGGTCTAAGTCCCTGCCTGGAAAGTGCAAGGATCTGGGTTCAATCCCCGGTACCGCATGCCATGCCGGCCCCAGAACCCTGGGTGCACCATGCCACTCTCAAACTGGAGGTAAATGCCTGTAATCCCAGTGCTAGGGAGGCTGAGACAGCAGGATCATTGTGAGTGTGAATTGCATAGCAAGCCTTATACCAAATAAATTAAAGGGGGCTTTTGGGTTAGCTCAGTGGTCTAAGCGCCTGCAGAGGCAATCCCAGTTGGACATAGGGGACTTCAGTTTGATCCCCAGATCCACCATCGAGGCAGCCTGAGCCAGCCCCCACCCCCAAAAAAATCCTTCCAAATAAATTAAAAACCAGAAGAAAAAGACGAAGCGGAAGAGGAAAAAAACAAGGAAGAAGCCAAGAGCGGTCGGCAATCAGGAGGCCGAGGCAGGAGAAGACAGGCAGACAGAGGGTTGCACTGGGCAGCCCCTCTCCTTCCTCTCCGTGCACCACCCCCATGCCACTCCCAGGTGACCAACAAGGGTCCTGGCTCCCGGGAAGCAGGTGACTTGGGGTCAAGAGGGAAGCTGGGGAGAGGCTGGGCCAGGTTCAGCAGCTCAGAGAGAAAGGGACACAGGAGTCCTCTGTGGCCTGTCACTGGGGAAGCCACGGAAGTTCCGGAGGCCCGGGGGCCGGGCCACCATCCTCCCAGGCAGGCGGAGGGTGCACAGATGGGCCCAGATGCAATCTCTCTCAGACCTCAGGGCTCAAGCAGCCACAGGGCCCCGCCCTGCGAGTTCTGACTCAGAAAGCTCCTGAGAATCTGCATTTGTGATCTTTTCCACTGGCCTGAAGGTCACACTGTGTCACTCACTGCTCTACGTGGACTGGAGTGCTCTGTCTACCCATCCACCCATCCATGGACCCCAGGGGCAGGGTGCTGCTGGATGGGAAGGACACTGTCTTCTCCATGCCAGGGTTCCCGTGGACTGCAGGAATGAGCCATCCGTCACCACCACAGCAGAGAGAACACCAGAGAAGCCCACTGCCCTGGCCCGGTCATGCCACACCATCTACACATTTTAAAATATCACATTGTGTCCATAAATACATACAATTGTTACCAATTTTTTTTTTTTTCAGCCAGGCATGGTGGTGCACAGCTGTAATCCCAGCACTGAGCAGGTTGAGGCAGGAGGATCACTGTGAGGTCAAGAACAGCCTGAGCTATGTGGTGAGTTCAAGTCTGGCCTGAACTATATGATGGGACACTGGGGATCAAACCCAGGGCCAGGCACTGAGCACTCTAGCACCCCACCCTCCAGGCCCCAAGGGTTTTGTTTTGAAGCTTGGCAGTGTGATATATATCTATAATTCCAGCTACTTGGGAGGCTGAGGCAGGAGGATCACAAATCTGAGATCAGCCCGGGAAACTTAGTGTGACCAAATCTCAAAATGCATACAGTGGGGCCAGGGAGATAGCTCCGTGGAACAAGTGCCTGCCTGGCAAGTGCAAGGTCGTGAGTTTGAACCCTGGTCCCACCAAATAAAAAAAAAACCAACAAAAAAAAGTGCATACAGAAAAGGCTCGGGGTGTAGCTCAGCGGTGTAGCCTTCCTCAGGGTGCAGTCCCTAATCCCACACACAGCTCCTAGTGTGTGGGCGCCAGATCGGGCAGCAGCACTGCCGGGAAGAAGCATGAGACAAGCGAATTCCCTGCTGGGTCAGAAGTCCTGGGGCTGAGGCCGTGTTGGAACAAGCCCGGTGACGCACCTCGCTGTGGTAGCAGGCGGCTGCAGTGTGGGAACGGCTCGGTCGGGCTGTGAGTCAGGCTCTACTCTACTCTGGGAGCAGCAGAGGCCCTGGCCACTCCTTCGCCCGCCCGGTACTTCCGGGCGGTTGTCTGTGCATGGTGGGCGGAAATGCAGGACGGACAGCCCCCTGCCTGGCTGAACAGGTGAACCCACTCGTGGTCCCCAAAGGAAGAGGGACAGCAGTGAAAGCTGAGGGACAGTGCATGCCTGTAATCCCAGCATTTGGGAGGCTAAGGCAAGATGATTGTTGCAAGTTTGAGATCAGCCTGGGCTACAAAGCTCAAGGCCAGCCTGAATTGCGTAGTGAGACCCTATCTTAAGAAGACCTCCCCAAGGGGGCCTGGCAAGATGGCTCAGTGGTCTAAAGCGCCTGCTTAGGAAAGCTTGGGCAACTGCAGGGACCACGGTTCGATCCCCGACACCACATGCTGCGCCAGCCCTGTCCTCAGGGCAGGTTGAGCAGGCCATAAAAATAAATAAACAAACAAAAGTTCTGAAACAAGAAAAAATAAAATAAAATTAAAAAATCTAAAAAAAAAAAAGACCTCCCCAAAATAGAAAAAAAGAGAGAAGAAGCTGAGAGCCAGGTAGCTAATTCCAGCTCTTGGGAGGATAAGGCAGGAGGACCGAGAAAAGTCTAGGCCAGCCCGGGCTATGTAGTGAGACATTGTCTCAAGAAAAAGAGATATCGCTGAGAAAAACTGGCTTAGGACTGAGGAGGCGGTGCCCTGAAGACAGATGTCTACTGGGGTGAGGTGGGGTGGGCACTGCCTCTCCAACGAGAAGCTACAGAAATATTGTGGGTGCCTGCAGGCCTGTGCTGGGTGAGGCGACAGAGGCCCTGCGGTACTGCCAGTCAGCCTCCGAGTGCTATGATCACGACACGCACCTAGAGTCCTGGGCTCTGCTGAGGGCCCCTTCCTGACAGGCACATAGCTCCAGGAGCCTGTGTGTCCTGGGCTGGGAGTAAGGAAAGACAGACAGACAGATAGCTTCTGTCACAACGAAGAAGGATGTAGGCGGCTGGGGAGATAGCTCTGTGGCACAAGTGTCTTCTTGGCAAGTGCAAAGTTGTGAGTTTGAACCTCAGTCCCACCAAAAAAAAAAAAAAAAAAAAGGATGTCACATGGATGTCCATGTACCCCCCCCCACACACATACATCCCAGGCATGCGTGTGGCATCTTCTGCCCAGCTGGCATCCTGTGACTGGCTCTGGCCTGTTGGCATTTCCTGGATCCCACCCATCCTGACAGTGGGCCTCGGGGGTCACAGGGAAAGAGGACAGAGGCTGCTGTCACCACTACCACGAGGTCAGTTCGGATTGCACCCAGGAAGAGACATTTAGGGAGTATCCCTTTGTGACCAGTCGGTCACACATACAACCTAGTTTCCATTTCCTAGAACAGGAGGCTGAGGTGGAAACTGAGGGAGGCAGCTCACCTACTCCGGCCGGAAGCCACTCCCAGCTGTCCCTGCAGCCTCTATAGGGCTATTCCTGCTGCCCTGGTGCCTCCCGCCCCCGGTCAGCACCCCCTGCCACACAGGACTCAGCTGAGTATCACCTACTCAGAGAAGCCATTCTCACCTCAGCATGTGTTTTATCCTGGCTCATGCATCTACCTGGTATTTTCTATTTTCTGACCACTGATGGTCCCACTAGGAGGCGAAAAACCTTGACTGTCTTTTTTTTTTTTTTTTTCATATTGGGCTCACTATGTAGCCAGATAGCTCAGTGGACTAAAGCACCTGCTTAGGCAGTGTGCAGTGGCTGGGGTTCGATTCCTGGTCTGCCCTGTTGGCCCCACCCCCAGAGTGTGCTGAGATGGTCATTGCCACTGGGCTCAGCGGCATGCACCTATAATCCCAGCACTTGGGAGACAGGAAAGAGGAGACTCATGAGTTTGACTATGTAGTGAGATACCTAAAAAAATAAAATAACAAAACCATACCCAGCAAAGAAACTGAAACATCTGGTAACTACAAAAGCATACTAAATAATAAAAAATGAAATGAAAATTTTTATGAAATTAAAAGACCTCTCAGGCCAGTGAGATGGTTCAGTGGTCTAAAGTGCCTGCTTAGCAAAGCTTAGGCAACCACAGGGACCAAGGTTCAATCCCCAGCACCATATACTGTGCCAGCCCCACCAGCAAGCTGAGCTGGCCATTAAAAAAAAAAAAAAAAGACTTCTCAATGGCTTTGTGTAGTTGCAAGTAAAGTAAAACCACAGGGGCTGGGGAGATAGCTCTGTGGCACAAGTGCCTACCTGGCAAGTGCAAGGTTGTGAGTTTGAGCCCTAGTCCCGCAAAAAAATTAAATTAAAAAAAATAAAAATAAAATAAAACCACAGTGCCTTCTTCTTGGCAGATGTGAACCACCCTCCTTTACATGTGTATTGACTCATCTCGTCCTTAAAATAACCCGACAATGATATTATCTTTATTCCTGTTTTATAAACTGGAAAACTAGAGGCTGAGCCAGGAGGATCGGTGTGAGTTCGAGACCAGCCTGGGCTACAAAAGTGAGCGCAGGACCAGCCTCAACTGCATAGTGAGACCCTGTCTCAAAAAGACAAAAAAAAAAAAAAAAAAACTGGAAAACTAAGGCACAGAGAAGTTAAACAACCAGCCAGCACCACCAACCAAGAAATGAAGGAGCCAGGGTTCACACCTGGGCAGGTGGAGTCCAGAGCCTCCTGGCAAGTGAGTGAGTGAGTGAGTCTTACCTCCATTGGAGAGTTGAGGAGGTCCAGCTGGGACAGTGGCTGCAGTCCAGGGGCTGGGTTTCCTGGCTGTGCCAGGCCCAGGCGCCTTCACAGGGGAAGGGGGTTCCCAGGGCCGGTTGTGCCGGGGCTCTCCGGCCACTCGCCTCACTTCCTCAGTCACGGCCACATTGCGGCGTGGGGGCACCAGGGTGATGAACACGGACGAGGCAACCCTCTTCTCGGGCTTCGAGGCCATTGCTCCGGGTCCTGCGGAGACAGGCAGTGCAGCTTGGGCCTCCCTCCTCCAACAAGACATGAGGGGGTGGCCATTCCTTCCCCAGGGGCTGGTGACTTTGCCTGGCACCAGTCCAGCCAGCCAAAGGGAACAAGGGTTCTCAGTGGGGGAGGCAGGGGCCTGATGTGGCCACAGGGGGGACCCCAAACACCCCATTCCTCTCCCCAACAGCAATGATGTTCTTGGCCTCAGGACTTCAGAAAGATGAGTCCCCAGAGCCAGGCCACCCCAGGCCACATCCCTCCTGTGCAATCCGGAATCTCCTTGAAAAGCTTTAGTCCTGGAGGCCTCAGTGGGGACCCTGGTGCCAAAGCCCATAGGGTGCTGGCCCTGGCAGGCCCCTGCTGCTCCTTGCCCTGGGCAGGAAGCTCCCCGGGTGCCGAGCTGGCCTTTGAACCAGGGCCTGAGCACAGGGCCGCCCTTCCAGCTCCCTCGGCTCCATCTCCAGAGCCACAGCCTAGTCCCGGGCCTGGGGAGTCCTGAGGACTGTGGATGGCTGGTCTCCACCTCCATCCCTAGGCCCTGTGAGATCAATCTCTGCGGAGCATACATCGCCATTTCTGTCTCCTCTGCACTCCAAGGCTCCCCACGACCTCAGAATAGACTCTGCTCCCGTGTGCCTGCAACCTGTTACTCTTTGGCACTGTGGTGGGATGCAGCAACGCCCCAATGGGCACCCCAGCCCTGCGGCCTCTCCCACTGCCTGGCCTGTGCTGCTCCCTTCTGTCTTTCTTACCTGACACACAGTGTAATTGTTTCCACCACCTCTCCCCTCCGGCCCAGCAGTGTGGATTTTAGCTTTACTGAGGCTCAGCTCAAGCGACACCACCACCATGAAGCCTCCCCAGTCTCCTGGCCCCTCAGTAGCAATGTGGGTGTGGGTGATGACAGCCACCACAGGACACGCTGCGCCACTATCAATGCCTGCAACACTGGCCCTGTGTCACCCCACTTGCCTTTTCCCATGCCAGTGACACTCATAGTGCAGGTGATGGCAGAGGCCTGCAGTGGGTGACGCTCAACATCAGGAAAGGACCATTTGTTTCCATCTTGGGTGCCTCCTGCAGACGGCAGCCTCCAGGCTACGGGCACCCAGCAAACGTGCCCAGGGCTAAAAATGTGTCCTTTATCTCTCTCCTGGTTTTTTGGCTGGCATCCTTGACCTGACCCTGCAGTGCTGAACAGAAGAACAGAGGAGGATGGGCCACAGGTGCAGCAGAGCTCCAGAGTCCCGGATGGTGGGCTCAGAGCTAGAGAGGCCACTCACAGGGCCTCTGGGCCCTCTTAGGACTGGGTAACAGTGACAAAAACAAAAGCATACTCTGCCAAATTCCTCTGAAGTTGGTCTACACCTTTGGTTAAAAACATACATAGTGACCAGCGGTCTGAAGCGCCTGCTTAGAGAAGCTTAAGCAGGTGTGGGGGACCAGTGTTTGATTCCTGGCACCACACACAACACCAGCCCTGCCTTCAGGGCAGGCTGAGCTGGAAAACAAACAAAAAACAAAAATAAAAACAAAACCCAAACAAGCAAAAAACCCTACAAGCCAGAATGATAGTGAAACAGCTTTGAAAGTTTTTCTTTTTCTAGTATTAGGAGTTGGGCTGGCCAAATAGCGGATTCAAGTGCCTGCAAGCAGGCACAGAGGCTGGGAGTTCAATCCCCGAGCCTGCCATGCTGGCTTCTGGGTGTGGTGATGTGTACCTGTAATGCGAGCTTTCCAGAGCCTCTAAACAGGCGGATCACTATGAGTCGGATCTAGTATCAAGACCCTGAACACCCTGTAGACCCTTCCCTAAAACGAATTTTTTTAGAAAATGCAATCTAGTATTAGGCCCCCAGCCTTTTTATTATTTTTTATTTTGAGGCAGAGTCTTGCTAAATGGCTAAATTGTCTAGCCAGGGTTTGAATTTGCAATCTTGTCCCAGCTCCCAGAGTGTTGGGATTACAGGCATGCACTATCAAACCCAGTGTAAAAATTCTTCACAAGTATTTCCCAAGTGATATTTAGAACCATATATTTATAGTGGTTGCCATCCATAGTCTTTAATTTTATACTTTGTTAGGAGCTTAAGAATATTATTTTTGGGGCTGAGGAGATAGCTCCATAGCACAAGTGCCTGCCTGGCAAGTGCAAGGTTGTGAGTTCGAACCCCAGTCCTGCCCCCTCAAATAAATAAATATTATTTTTGCACAAAACTTTCAGAGTGCATTTGAGATTTAAAGATAAAATCATGACAGTACTGACTATGCCAGACCTAACTGTTATGTTCCTCAAAAATTCAAGGCGGGAGTGGGGCTGGGGCGGTAGCTCAGTAGAATAAGTGCTTGCCTGGCAAGTGCCTAAGTTCAATCCCCAGGATTCTCAAACCAGCTCTAGGGAAGGTCCTCTGAGTCCCCAACTCACAAAGCTTCGGAGGCCTGAAGATATTAAGTGTGATTTTCCCAGGCCACCCAAGGGCACACTTAGGATTCTAACAGGAAGCTCGAATGTCCACAGACACCACACCGCACGCTTATTTTAAAATTATTTTTTTGAGAAAGGGTCTCATCATGTATTTCAGGTTGGCCTTGGACTCACTATGCAGCCCAGGCTGGTCTCAAACTCTTGGTGATCCCCGTCTCAGCCTCTCCAGGGCTGGAATTGCAAACTTGTGCCACCACGCCCCGCAACAACACACACTCTTCTTCCTCCAAGCACAACACCCCATCTCCAAGTTCCCAGGCGGTTCTCACCCCAGAGTGGCACGGCCCAGGCTGGCACCTTGTGTTTAGCACCACAGGGCTCGTCCCAGAGCAGCTGTGGACCTTCAGGACTCCAGTCCACCCCCTCCCGGCCTGCTCTGACCCTGCCCCGCTCCTCCGGGAAGTAGATCGCCCCCTTTCTCAGCCCTTTCTCGGAAGGCGTCCAGCCAGATGTTCACAGCTGGTCAACAGCCCCAAAACCCCTCCCAGGAGGCGGCGACAGCAGGAACCTCAAGCCCCAGGGACACGCTGAGCTGGGGATTTTCGGGGGGTCAGATCTCACGGGGAATGGGGACTGTGCTTCCCTTCGGTCCCACAGCCATTCCCGAGTCATTCAGCGGGTGTGTGATTAAGTTCCTAAGCTCACCCCCTGCCGCACCCAGGGGACTTTCCGCCCCCGTCTTTACTCCCCTGGAGAGGAGTCAGAGATCCAGTTGGGTAAGCGGAGAAAGTGGGGACAAAGAGAAGGAAAGTCATTTCCTGCCAAGAGGAAGGAAGGAAGCCGGATGAGCCAGCCACCGGCCAGCTCTAGGCAGCAGCAGCCCGGCAGAGGTCCCCAGAAACACCTCTGGAACACCTCTCAACTTCCTTCCCTAAGCCCCAAAAAGTTTGGGTTTGGGCCCAGGGTTCGACTTTGTTGGGGGCTGCACCCTAATGCTACTCCCACAAAGGACCTCAGAGCCTCGGAGAAGGGTCCCTCCTTCTCTCCCCACTTCAGGGACAGGAAGAGGCACAGAGAAGGGCTCCAGCTGCGCCCCACCTTTTTCCTACTTAATGACCCCCGCCCAGGTTATCCAACCTCTCGGCCTGGTCTGTTACTAAACTGAGAATAAGAGTGCGCGCAGAGGGTGGCCAGGAAGACAGGAGAGAGGGCGCTCCAGAGCTCGGTACAGACGGGTGCAGAGAGGGGTCGGGCGGTTTTTCAGCCCCTGAGGGCGAGGAGGAGCCCCCTCCCCCATAAGAAGCCGAAATCCAGACACTGCCCAGCCTCGGTCCCGGGTCTCCAGGTCTGGGCTGAAGCGGGGGACGCCAAGACCGCCGCCGGCACCTACTTCGGGATTGCTCAGCCTCACGTCCTCCGGCGGGCCAGGCACCTGGGGCCCCTCCTCCCCTCGCGACCCCAGAGCTCCGGAAGCCGGGCGCCCCACCGTAGGCAGAGAGCAGGGTGCGGGCCGGGTCACCGCGGGAACGCTAATTCGATCCATGTGCGGGACGCGGTCCTCTTTGTGCGTGAGCTTCCACCCCGCGTACCCGGGCCCCGCGTACCCGGGCCCCGCGTCCCGCTCTGGGCAGGAACCCGGCCCCGCCGCCCGGCTGAGCCCCGACCCTGGGCAATGGGCGCGAAGACAGAAGGGCAGCTCCGCCTCTCCTATGACCCCAGAAGCGCTAGGCTGGGGTCTGCCCGCGATCGGGTGGGTTCCGCCCGAGGGCGCAGCACCGTCACCTGTGTGTGGCTGAAAAAGGCACACCCAGCCCGGGACCTCTCGCACCCCCTTACCTGGAGCACCCCGCAGCCGTCTGTGCGGACCCAGTGCTCTGCGGCCGCGATCTGCCCGCGCCTCCCGGCCCCCGCCCTCGCAGCCCTCGCCGCTTCCATAAAAGGTGGCGTGGGGGAGGGGCCGGCCGCCGGGCGCCCCCACCTGCCCCCCCACCTGCCCACTGCCGGCTCCCACCCCCTCCCTTTGTTTCCCGAGCACTCCTCCCGCCCCTCCCTGCCTCAGGGTGGCGCCCACCCTACGAGTGGTCCGTCCCTCTCCCACCCCAGGTCACCTAGGTCGGCGGCCCTACCTTCCTTATCAGGGCTTGTGTGCAGCCTGCTGCTTTTACCCGTTCTGGCTTGGGATCTGCCTGGTTCTTAAAAGTGTGGGAGTCCTGGCTTCTCTGGCCCTGAGCTAACCTTGTGCCTTGGGTCGGTCACTGCAACACCCCAGCCTCAGTGCCTTCATCTAGAAAGTGGGGCCGTCGCTGCCTACCTCTCCAGCGCGGCCTGGGCATGGAAGGCACAAGGGCGCCAAGAGCAGAGCAGAGCAGATGCTGCGAGTGGGGCTACTCCGGGGAATGCCCCTGGGTAGAGAGGCTCAGACACCCCAGCACAGCATTGATTTGCTGTCCTGAACGAGCAAGCAAGCCGCCCTGCCTCGCAGGAACCCCTGCAGGTGGGTGGGTGGGAGCAGGCCCCGCCGGCCAGCAAAGGGCTCGGTTTGCCCCTCTCTCCCCTCCCGCACCCCTCCCCCAAGCTAGAGTAGCTGGAACTTAGTGGGAGGGGAGTGAGGGCGCCTGGGCTCTGGGGCCCTGACTGGGGCAGAGATGGGCCGTTGGGTCCCAGGAGGCCTCAGGAACATTGCTGGGAAAAGGAATCTGGGTCTGATTCAGAAACAAACAGATTGTTCTCATGATTAAAGCCACAGCGGTGCCGGCCAGGGGAGCTCTGGACCCAGTGCCCGTGGTGGGGCGAGGCCAGGCGGGGCGTGGCCAGGCGGGGTCTGGCCCTGCCCTGCACCCCACGCCCTAAGGGCTCACATTCATGGACGTCAGCAGGGGTTGCCTGGCACTCTGCCCCGTGCTCCCCTCATCCACTGCGGGTTGCCCCTCCCGTGGCTCCTGTCATCGCTTTTCCCCTCTGTCCCCACAGCCACACTGCAGTAACAAAGGCAGGAACCATGGTGGCTGGACCGCCTGCGCCACTTACAGACAGCCCCTCGCACAGAGCCACAGAGTGGACCCAGGCTGGGGCTGCTCGTCCCTGCTCTGCAGTCCAGGCAGGAGCTGAGGTCCCGAGAAGCCCAACGGGAAAGAGCCGGAGTTCATTCAAATAACAATGGGGGATCCCAGGATACTGCTCACCCCAAGGCCTTAGCAATAAGGGGGAGGAGGCTGCTGGACATAGAGGCTGGACACAGAGGCAGGAAGGACCTGCCTGGGCTGCAGGACCCCTTATCTAGAGCTCAGTGAAGGTGATGCAGGAGTTTATTTACTTCAGGCCAACAAGGAGCACCCTATGTTTCTCATGCCACTTCACTGAGGACTTGCCACTTCACTTCAAAGAGGACAGCAGAGCACCCACGGGTTGGCTGCAGACTGGCCCAAGGTCACAATGACTCAGTCTAGGATCCAGGCTTCCTGTCCCTACTCTGGGATGGGAGAGGGGAGGGTGGAGGTCCAGGGGTCACTCCTCAAGGCTGTTGCAGATGGGGGGCACCGCACAGGCCAGGCCTCGTGTCCGTGTCCCTGTCACAGATAGGCAGGTGCCGAGCTTCCTGCTGTGGAAACTCAGGAGGTGCACTGGCTGAGAACACATGCCCTTTGTCTGCCTGCCGCTCGGCCCTGCTCCTCAGAGCCCCAGTGGGAAAGGGGCTCTGGCTCCTGCCAGAGCCCGGGCAGCTTGGACTCCACCCTAGTGCCATCCAACACACGCAGGCACGCAGTGGTCAGGGAGTCGGCAAGGATCCAGGCACCATCTGTCCCCACTGCCACAGTGCACAGGGAGGCAGGGGACGTGGAGCCCTGAAGCAAACAGTGTGATAGTGGCCCAAAGCGGGTGAAATGGGGGACGTGCTGTGAAGAGGAAACCAGGGGGCAGGACAGAGAAGGAGTCCCTAGAGGGCCCGTTGTCTGGAGGGGACAGCTGGGCCCAGAAGAAGGGGGGTGAGGAAACACGGCCTTGGGCAGACGTGGGCTAAATGCCCAGCTCCTTGGTGCTGGCCATGATCTGGACAAGCTCCCCCACCCCCAGGGCTGTTGGCCACCTTTCCTCTTGGGGACCCGGAGGTGCAGCTTGCCTTTGCAGAAAGGCAGAGAACGCAGGCCCCAAGGGGCACAGCCATGAGGGCTCTGCTGGCCCCCGAGAAAGGTGATGCTGGCTGCTCCTACCTCTTTGTCCCCTGGTTCCAGCACATCCGGCTCACAGTCCACACCCAGCCATATCCAAGCATGGGACAAACCTTAGCAGAGGGTGGGTGGGAAGTATTCTCCTCCCAGAGGGGTCCCACCTCCCTCCTCTGGGGCTTCCTGAGCCATAGCTCCACCCCAGGGCTGAGCCTGGGCCCTGGTCCATCTGTCTCACCCAGGCAGGCCTGGGCTTCTGGTATTCTGGCTATGCCAACAGCGTCTGAACTTTAATCTCTTCTTGGTCTGGGGCTGAACAGGCTCTGGCCAGGGCTGCAGTTCCCACGCCTGGCATCTGCTCAGTGACTCGGTGCACCTGAGGTGTGGCAGTAGGGGGACAGTGGGAGGCCACACTAGGACAGTCACTTGAGGTCCGGCTGTCCCCAGTCCTCCAGGTCGAATCTGTCCCACTCACATGCCATCTCCCTGGCTGACTGAGCCTCTCATCTCATCTTCAGGAAGCCTCCCTGCCCGGCCCTGTCTATGTCCTGCCTGGCGGCTCTGAGACCCCTCCTTCCTAGGCACCCAGTGGACAGTGGCTCAGACCATGGCAGCCCTGCTGGTGCCCACCTGCCTGGGCACAATGACAGTAGACTGAGGTGGTGGAGACACCCACACAGAGATCTTCTCAAAACTCACATTCAGAGCCGGGCATGGTGGCACACGCCTGTAATTCCAGCACTTGGGAGGCTGAGGCAGGAGGATCAGTGCAAGTTTGACACCAGCCTGGGCTATAAAAATGAGCTCAAGGCCAACCTGAGCTGTATAGCAAGACCCTGTCTCAAAAAAGACCAAAAAAAAAAAAAAAAAAAAAAAAACCCACCAAAAACCCCTCATGTTCAGCCTGCACTTGTACCGTGAGGGTTGCAGTCGAGCGGGGAGCTACACAGTGCTGTAGACCGAGGGTGAAGCCAGCAGAACGCTGAGAAGCAGTTCCAGTAAGTACTGCTGGGGAACAGCTGGGGATGTGTAAGAAGAAAGGATCCAGACCTCTGGGTCTCCAGGAGTTAATTGTGTCTCCTTTCTTATTCCAAATAAATATTTCCTTTCCTAAAAATGCCAGAGGGCCAGGAAGATAGCTTAGGCACATAAACACCTGCCTGGCATGCACAAGATCCTGAGTTTGATCCCCGGTACTGGAAGAAAAAAAAAAAAAAAAGAATTCTATACTTTTTAAAAAATGTATGTATGTATGTATGTATGTATGTATGTATTTATTTCCGGGATCAGGGGTTTGAACTCATGACCTTGCACTTGCCAGGCAGGCACTTGTGCCACAGAGCTATCTCCCCAGCCCCTTTGTTGTCTTTTTGAGACAGGGTCTTGCTATGTAGTTCAGGCTGGCCTTGAGCTCACTTTTGTACCCCAGGCTGGTCTCAAACACACACCAATCCTCCTGCCTCTGCCTCCCAAGTGCTGGGATTACAGGCGTGAGCCACCACATCCGGCAGAATTCCATACTTCTAACCTGGATGTGGAGCACACACCTGTACTCTCAGGACTTGGAAGGCTGCGGCATGACAGTCACCTTGAAACTTGAGGCTAGCCTGGACTCTGTTGTGAGACCCTGTCTGGAAAAAACAACAACAACAGCAAAAATCCAAAAAACCCAAAAACCGTGCTGGGCATGGTGGCGCACGCCTGTAGTCCCAGCACTTGGGAGGCTGAGGCAGGAGGATCGGTGCAAATTCAAGACCAGTCTGGGCTACAAAAGTGAGTTCAAGGCCAGCTTGAACTGCATAACGAGACCCTGTCTCAAAAAGACAAAAAAAAAAAAAAAAAGAAGTATTCATCACTCTCTGTCACTTGCTTTGTAAAAACCTGCACCACCCACCCCACAGGGAACAAAGTCCCCCGTGACCTGGGTCCTGCTTTCCCGGGATCCTGTCCTTGGGAGGCTTCCGCAGCTTTCAGATTGCTCGTGGGTGGCCTCCGGAGGCCCTGCCTGCTGTTCCTGGCCTAGGGTGTCCGTCCATCCCCCAGTTTCCTGCCGCAAGGTCCCCTCTATCCCAATGCAGGGACTGCTGCACCACCTGCTGTGCCAGCCCTGCCCTCAGGCCAGGCTGAGCCGGCCATAAAAGTAAATACATAAACAAACAGAAGTTCTGAAACAGGGGCCTGGCGGGATGGCTCAGTGGTCTAAAGCGCCTGCTTGGGGAAGCTTGGGCGGCTTCAGGGACTGCGGTTCGATCCCCAGCACCACATGCTGCGCCAGCCCTGCCCTTGGGCAGGCTGAGCCAGCCGTAAAAATGAGTGAATAAACAAACAAAGGTTCGGAAACAGAAGTTCTGAAACAAGGAAAAAAAAAAAAAAATTCTTTTTTTTTTTTT
>PVJA010037484.1:0-20255 GCA_004027025.1 Myocastor coypus | reverse complement strand
TGCACCCCCTTTTGTGCTTTTAGTGCAATACAAGACATTCTCTCAAAGACCAAGATCTTAATCCTGCTCCACTGTTGGCTATTTCTACCAGTAAGGTCAACACTCAGAAGCTCTCTTCTGAGAACTACTCATGAAGTCTTAAGGGTTAGCTCAAGGTTTCAACTGCTCATTAGCATGGGGAAGGTCTGAGTAATCATTTCTAAGGGATGGATAAAGAAAGCTCTGCAGTAGTAAGCAGTGGAGTACTATTCTGCTTTGAAACAGTAACGGAGTAGATAGATGCACCTTGAGACCATAATATTAAGAGAAATAAACCAGATGTGCAGTCCCAGTTGCTGAATACTGAACTACTTCTCTTAAGAGCAACAACCAAAGTATGGATTAAGAATACAGTAATAGATAATAGATGACCTAAGCATAGTTACTCCTTATTATGGATTTATAACTTGTCTTAGTTAGAAGTCTTATATGAAATACCATAGACTGAGTGACTTAAATAAAACTTGATTATTTTTTATATTCCTCTAGATGAAGTTCAAAATCAAGACATCAACTAGTATAATTTCAAATTAAAAGCTATTTCCTAGTGTGCAGGTTGATGCTATTTTTTTAAAACTTCACGAGAAAGAAAGAAAGAGGAAGTAAGTTTTCACCATTATCTCTTCTTATAAAGACTGAGACTTTATAAATCCAACTCTAAGTACTCCACATTCATGAATTTACCTCTGCAAAGGCTCCTGTCCACAGAGTACCACATTGGAACTAATGTTCAAATATTCAAATTTTGAAGAAAATCAAACATTCGATCAATGACAACCTCAGTTCAGTCCCTTAAATGAGCAATTTTTTCACATGGCCAAAAAATTCATTCCATCTCAAGAACTCTAAAAACCTTATCTCGTTCTAGTGTCAATTCTGATGTCCAAACTCTCGTGTAAATACCACCAGTGTGGAAAAAGAGAAACAATTTATCCTGAGGCAAAATTTCCCTCCAACCGTGATTCTGTTCCATCTCTTCCTATAAATTATTTATTGATCCTGTAATGTTCTACCACCAAGCTATATACTCAGCACTTTTAACTTTGGTTGAAAATAAGGTTTGGCTAAGTTGCTCAGGCTAGTTTCAAAGTCACAAGCTATCCTCTTGCCTCTGCCTCTTCAGGAGCTGGGATTATGGCTAAGTACCTCCACACGTCTTTTGTCATTCATCTGTGGTAAATTATATGCTTCCAAGCTAAAAGGTTGAGACAGTGCTAGCATAAGCATTTTCACTCTGTAAAGAAAAAAGTGACAACAAATGGTCACATAAACCTCAAACCTGGTAGAGTAAGAACCCCGAGATCTCAGGGTTCAGAATACTCTCACGCATTGTTCTGTCACCCCGGCACAATGGGGTGACTTCACCATTTTCTGTTACTCTTCCTGGAGTTTTCCTATGCTGTGACAGTGTGTGCCACTACCCTCTTTTTTCTCTGTGTAATCCCTTTCAAAGACAATTCAATATATATTATTTCAATGCCAGAACTGTAAATGAAAGTATATGTTCTGTATTTTGGAACTCATTAATCATTTTAATAACCCAGTTATATTACCCTGGCATATGAATCAACTCTAGATATTCACAGACTGTGTTTTCTTGTCTCTTGCTGTAGCCTTTGCTGTTACAGCGGAGCATTGAATAGATTCAGCTAGTTATTGAGTTGCCTCTGAGCTCTCTCTTTTTATTCTAACAATGTCTAATTTTATGTGCTTGGTATAGTTGTCACTACATAGCTGGACCTTGTGGTCATCTTCTTGTTTCAGCCTCCCCAGTGCTGAGATTACAGGCATGTGCACCATACCCAGTTTCAGTGACAGGCTCAGTCACCCAGGGTGGGGCCAACACAGCATGTGGTGCCAGGGATGGAATCCAGTCCTTGTGGTTGCCTAAGCAGGCACTTAGTTTGCTGAGCTATTTCACCAGCCTTTGGTTAATCATTTTTAAAATAATCTCCAACATCAAAAATTCTACTCTACTGAACTACATTTTTCTGAGATAGTGCTTTCTCTCCTCTCCTGACTTTCTTGCCCCCTTTAGTGATTTAAAAATCAATGACCTAGAGAGAAAGCAACATGAAATTTGTTCTTTATCGAATTATTCCTTCTCTTGGATCAACCCTGCTAAAATACTCATTCCTCTTTGTTCCTAATACTCAGTCAAATCACCATTCCTCTTCCTGGATGGCCTGTGGACTTGGACAACTTACTGCAATCAGTTTGTTCTGCAAAGGGAGATGACTAGATGTCCCAGTATGTCCTTGTGACTATGCAGGGGATCGAACACTTACTCAGAGAAGAGACTTGAACTGAACACCTAGACAGCCAGAGATGCTTTGCAGAGAAGCACATCCAGTGTTAGGGAGACTCCCCAGAGGAGTCCCAAATCCAAGAATCCTCTGCCTTTCTTTCACAGTATCAGCATAAGGAAAAAACAGTGTGAGCAAGGAGCCGACCCAAATTTGGGCATTTTCTTGAGGAAAGAGGTACAACAGCCAGACACAGCGTGCTTCACTCATCTGAATTCCCTGTTGAACCATTCACCCTTCCCACAGCCTGGTGCTTCTGCCCTCAGTTTAATCACTCAATCCTGGGCCAAGCCTCCCACAAACAGAGGATTCTCCTCCTTGTATTTTCTTTACACAAGAATCTTGACTATTCAGCTTCTGGCTATGTTAGTTATTTATTGACATTGCTATTGTTGTTAGTGGGGACAGAGGTGCAGCAGCCATCTGTATACCTTCTGGAATGAATGGTGTGTTAGAGTGTGTGTTAATTAAGCTATGAATTCCAAAGATAGTCTATCACGTTGGATTCATTGTGATTTCATCCAAAAAAGGAAAGAGTAGAATCAGGAGGACTCTTGGTTTTAGTTTACTAATGAGGCAACTTAGTTATCGTTTCATTAGCGGACCTTATCTTGCTATTTATTCTCTAGAATTTTGAAGGAAAGAAACTGTTGAGAGCATAATAAATGAAGAGAATTACTTACATTCTGAAACAGAATATGCATTTAAAGGCATAAAGTAATTTATGTATCAATTGAAAACATTACTAGATATTAAATAAGTGATTTTTCAGTTTAATTTTCAGACAATAATTACTTCCTGATTTTAAAGGTTAAGATATCATAAAGTTTTACTGATTATAAGAAACACAAAGAGATCACGATATAGCTTGGAGGACTAAGCACCTGCTTATGTAAGCTCAGAGACCAGGGTTTCACAGGTGCCACTGCAGCCCTCCCCGGGCTACTAAGACTGGGTGTGGTGGCACACACCTGTAATCTCAGTGCTGGGGAAGCTGAAAACATGAACCCAAGATGCCTATGAGACCCAGCACCAAATACATACATGCAAAAAAAGAAAAAATACTTCGAGAAACACGAAAGTACTTAAATACTCCGCTAGCTGAAAGGTTAACTTTCATTTTGCTTATGCCATGATGTGCAAATTGGAAGGGAATATTTGTGATGCATCTAAAATTTGGTATAATAACAATTTTTCTGCTATTTCCACTTTAATGCATAAGTTCTTCAAATAAGTTTTAGTGAACATAGCTTTTCTCTTGTGACATTAACTTGTTACTTATTCAAATTATACTTCGTTAAGTGAAATTCTGTACTACTTGTAATATTTTGTTTTAGTTCTAATTTACACTCTCTTTAAAAAGTTTAAAAAAACGAATAAAAAAGGAGAACTCTAAAACAGATATAATGAGAAACTTTAGTTATTAATTTTCATACTCAAAAATATGAGTTATTTCTATAAAGATATTTTAAATACCATATATTTTAATTTACTAAAAGAATTCTTAAAACAGTCACTATTATTGTATATATATATTATGGCTAGCTCAGCCTGCCCTGGGGGTGGGGCTGGCACAGCATGTGGTGCCGAGGATCAAACTGTGGTCCCTGAGTTGCCTAAGCTTTCCTAAGCAGGTGCTTTAGACCCCTGAGCCATTTCTGTGGTGCAACAGTCACTATTATAATCAAACTTTATGAATACACTTGAATAAAGATTGGATTTGACTTATAATGCATTTTAATGAATTTTATAGAAAAAGTTTCACTGGTAACCTAAAAAATTTAGGTGGCTTCTCATTTTGACAACATATCTGCTGTATCAAATCACACCACTGTTTCTAGCAGCAAATGGAGGCAGTCTATATTTCCTGTTACTCTTTTTCTTTTGTGGCCCACTCAGCCCACGCTCGGGGAGAGGCTGGGAAGACATATGGTGCCGAGGATCAGAACCATCGTCCCTGGGCTTGCCTAAGCTTGCGTAAGCGGGTGCTTTAGACCACTGAGCTATCTCACCTGTCCTTTTCCTGCTACTCTTGAATGGAAAGAGATAATGGCATCAAAAATGAAGTCAATCTGGATGGATCCTTTTGTGAGCCCTCCACGGGGCCCCAGCTCCAGCACGGCTCTGCCAACATTTTACTTAAAAAGACATTTCATGCTTTTTGTGGGTGAACTTATATTTTTAAGTGAAGCCCAGCAGGAAAAGTGGTATGCTATATATGGGATTAAAGAAGTTGCTGTATGTGCAAGATGTGGTCCCACTTTGCTGCCACAATTACATATTGATACGATGTTGCGGTGCTCAAAGAACAGATTTTCTGTGGACCTTGGAGGCCTGGATGACAGTGTGCACTTGAAGCCTATTCAAGGTTAGACTAAGTGTGCAATTTTGTGAATAGGGCATAGCTGGCCTCAGGGTGTGTAATTTTATTGTCTTTAGAGATTTCTTCAATTGTAGTAAGAAGTCAGTGATGTTCTAAAATACCCGAGTGAGCAAAAGACGATAGAATTTGTTTTCTTACTCATGTTATTTTCTAATACTATACTGAAAATGACAGGCTTGAAGGAAGATAGAAGTCAGTAAGCCCAGGAAATTGAGTGTTGGTATCATGTCCATAGAACAATAAATAAGCCCTGCCCCAGGGTACACTGAGATGGGCAGTTGAGACTGGGCATGGTGGTGCTTGCCTGTAACCCCAGCTCTTGGGAGGCTGTAAACAGGTGGATCACTATGAGTCTGATCTAGTAGTGATACCTTGAACACCCTGTAGACCTTTTCGAAAAAACAAAAAAAGGAAAAAAGGAACAATGAATGACATCATGAAATCACTTCCTTTTGTGAACTATTTTCAGTATTTCTTTATATGTCGGATAGATTTTCTATAAATTATGCTATTTCAACAACTCTGTGTACAATTTCAGTTCTCTTCTATAAGCTTTTCAAACTACTGATACATGATATCAAAATTAATAGCAAAATACATACAAATAAATACATTTTTACTGAGAATATAAAATTTAAAATAAATAACTTCTTTCATTGTTACTGGTGATGAAATCTTATGTGATGGTGTTGACTTGTCTGATGGACTTCTTTCACATTATATAAAATGGAGAGGCTAGAAAGTAAATTTTTATAGAAATGGGATAAACAAATGCTTGAGATTCATTTGGTAAGCAGTAGCTTGATCTGATAAGATCAACAATATTAGAAGTGCCGGGCATGGTGGTGCACGCCTGTAATCCCAGCACTCGGGAGGCTGAGGCAGGAGGATTGGTGCGAGTTCGAGACCAGCCTGGGCTACAAAAGTGAGCTCAGGACCAGCCTCAAGTGTATAGCGAGACCCTGTCTCAAAAAGACAAAAAAAAAAAAATATATTAGAAGACATGACAGATAAGTACCCTTGGAGCTTCTCTGCAAAGCTTGGTGAAAGGAATTCCTTTTTGTTGGAAATGAAATGACACTTGTCACTTGTCTATAACTTAAAACTACACGGAGGCATTCCCAACAAAATTAAAAATAGAAATTACACTCAACCTAAATATTTCACTTCTAGGTATCTTCCTGAAGGTGTTAAAGGCATCCCATTACAATTAGGCAGGCATACCCATTTTTATAGTATGACAGCTCCTAATAGTGAAGTTTTGGAAGCAGTCTATACATCCATCAGCAGCTGAATGGGTAAAGAAAACGTGCCACTTACACTCAGCGCAAGGCTGCTCTGCCATAAAGAAACATTAGCTCGAGTCATTTGTAGGTACAGGGATCGCCTTGAGACCACAATGGTAAGTGAAATAAATCAAGTGCACAAGGTTAAATACTGTATGAGTTTCCTATATGAGAAAGTCAGAATATAAATAAATTATAGAACAAGGAAAATATAATAGGAAAGGGGAAGATAGATTTCTTGTGTAAGGGAATGGGACTGAGAGAATGAAGGGAGAGCAGTGGTCAGGAAGGAAAGGAAATATCATTAAATAAGATTTATTTGAACATGTAGCACCTCCTAACAATGAGTGTAACCATCCTTTGCTACAAACGTGTACTAATAAAATAAAATACCCGGGCAACCTGAAAAAAAAAAAAAATCTCAGTACATGGATAGTTTCAAAATCAACTCTTCTAGCTTGTAAAACATTATGGATGAACCAAATACTATGAAATTGCTTTTAATATAGTTAAAAAGTAATTATGTGCCAAGTGTATTTCACCACAATGCAAATTGAAAGATAAAAGTATAATCATGACTATATTATGTGAATGAGTTATCAAGTTCCATTCAGGTAATTTTGTGAATACGAGCTGTTCTGAGCTTGTCTACTGAACAAACAATCTCAACTAAAATAAAAATATTAAGCATTTTATGAAATGCCCTGTAGAATTCCTAGAATTTTTATGTCTGTCTCCACTATTTGAAAATCAGTTAAGGGGCCAGCGAGATAGCTCTGCCCTCTAAAGTGCCTGCTTAGGCAAGGTTAGGCAAGCACAGGGACTGTGGCTTAATCCCCAGCACCATATGTCACACCAGCCCCACCCGCAAGGTGGGCTGAGCTAGCCACAAAGCAAACAAACAAACAAACAAATAAATAAATAAAAAGAAAATCAGTTAAGCATCAAGTTCAGTAAGTAGTTTTTAAGTATAGAAATAAAAGTAAATTATAACTGCCAAGGGAATGCTTTTACTACATGATATAGATGATCTGGAAATCTCCTATGTAGCACACCTACATATTTTCTGTAAGCCTTGAAGTGTGCTTTGTAACATAACTGAGGCAAATATAAAGGAGGACTATTATCTACGTCTGCCTGTCTGTTTCTTCTATTATCACTTTGCCACCTTTATTAAAATGAATAAATTAGTGTTAGAGTGTGTCTTAGGCTATATACACAGATTCATGACAGCCTCAGCCTTGAGTTTATAGAAAACTGGTGATAGAATGTTGGCACAATGAAAGAGGATGAAGGGCTGTGGGGAGGAAGAGAGGGAAAGGGGATAAACGAAGTTCAGAGGTGTCATATGGACATGCCCGAACTTCCCCCACTGAATGTATTATATAGTGCAGTTACATACTAATAAATATGAAAAAATACATCAATTATTTTGAAAGTTCAAAAATGACTGAAATAATGCTGTTTATGTATTATTATGTAAATAAATAAAGATACTGTAAAAGACATATCTAATAATGATAGTACAAATCTAAAATGACAGGACACGATCAGATTTATAGGCATAAGCTATCAAATGTAAACATAAAATTGAAATATGAAATTCAATAAGTTAAAGAGCAAATCAGGATAAACTGAAGCAAGAACAGATGATGCATGGGCTACAATTGCAGATTTTAAATCTATTTATTTATTTATTTGGTACAGAGTCACACTACACAACTTGGACTTGTACTGATCCGTCTGTCTAAGCCTCCCTGGTGCTGAGATTACAGATATGCACCACCACGCCCAGGTTCAGCAGCAAGCTTGGTGCAAGACCAGCATGACATGCACTATTGTGGATTGAACCTATTTCTTTGCACTTTCCAGGTCAGTACTTAGACCATTGAACTCTCTCCCTGGTCCCAGACTTTTAGGAAATAAAGGAGAGAACTGTATGTGAAGGACCAGAATGCAAGGCGCTATGTGTCTATAATTTCTTGAACTAGTGGGAAAAGTTCATAGAATATTTTATCAAAGGGATCACATAAATTAAACTTTTATTAAAAACCTAAATGGATATTAAGAAACCTAAAGTGTTTACCCACACTAGACCCATTAAAGTAAAGTAATATTCCAACATATTCTATTTCATTAATTAATGTAAATTTTAATTGATATTAACCACAAAATTAAAAAATGTAATGGTAATATCTGTAGCTACCAATTGAAATAGAAAATGAGTATTAGATAAAAAAATGTCTATTAGCCAAATGAGCATCAAAAATTCTATCACTAGAAATGGAACAAGTAGACAAATAAACTGATGAAAATGAATTCAAGGTAATAACAATAATCACTAATACAAGTGGGTTGAAATGTCAAATTTAAAGACAAATATTCTTATACTGGATAAAGTTAGTATTTTTTTATTTAAAAATAAATTTGATCTTTTAAATATATTTGCACCTATCAACATGAACATACACACTTTTTGTTAAATATAGTTTTTCTAAGCCAAGTTTTTTTCCTTATCCATGGTACTTTTATTAACACTAACCCAAAGAACTGTGATCGCACACACACACACACACACACACACACACACACACACACACACACACACGTATGTCTCTCCGTACCTACCAGTTTTCCAGCAGATAGATACTGAAGCAGGTGTATTTCAATCCTTCAGTTATAGATGATTTTGTCAGAATTATTTGTTCATTTCAGTAATAATGAATCTTATTAGTGTTAAAGGAAAAACAAAATATTTTCAAGGAAATTTGCAGCACTAAGGAAATTGAAATGTGTTTTGCAAACTCTGAGAAGATTATGAACATTACATACGGAAACTTTTTTGAAAAAAATTCACTTCGTCTAACCATATTTTATTTAAGGTGTCTGTGTCAGTCACACCTAAAACAATGCAACCTGTCTGTATTTGTGCCTCATGCTTATTTCCTTTCTCATTTTACAGCTCATAGAATTTCAGAAGGAAGTTTTGATACTTAACTGATTTAGGGTCATTAATTATTCTCTTCTGCTCTTCTACAATGGGAGGACATATAAAAAATTGAAGATGCAGTCACTTCTGTCCAGACCATTAACATCTAATTTTGCCTAGAAAAAATAATTAAAAACCATACAATAGACCCTTTTCACCATTTCCAGCATTTGGTAATATAGTGTTAGTAAAATGGCTACACAGAAATTTGAATTATCACAAATAAATTGATTTTGGATTAATTTGAAAGACTAGGAGAATAATTTATAATCAAGTATCTTTCCCGGTTGGATTAATATTTTTTCTCATGAACAGCTGCTGTGCTTAAGGTAAAAAATAAAATGAAAAGAGACCTAGCCCACTATTTTTGTCAAAGGGCATGTGTAGAAGTTGTTTTTTTCTAATTGGTAATTTTTGATTTGTTACTCTTGCATTTCTAATAAAATATAACAGGAGCTTATTTGTTTGCTTGTTTCTTTTAAAATCCAAGTAGAAAAAATAAAAAGAAATATAGTTGGTAAAGTATAGGCACAACTTTCTGATCTTTCCTCAAAATCAATAATGGAATAATTCCAGTCAAGTTGGGGTATTTGCCAGCGTGAGAGGGCATTTCTTTTTCCAATATCAGTATAGTGCTACTGTAATTGTCAACTAAACGTGATAAACAGCTTATTCTGTGAAACAGAAAAAAAAAACAAAAAACAAAATCATAGTTTTCATGATATGAAGGGGATAGGGCTGGCCAGACAGTTCTGCTTGGGGAAAGCACAGCAGCCAGGGTTCCACCCACCCCGGAGGTCTCTGAGACACCACCAGGGAGTGGCGGTGTATGCGTGGCTGTAATACCCGCAGGTGGGGGCTGAACATAGGAGAATCACCACAAGTCCAATCTATGTAGTGAGACCCTGTAGACCTGTAGGCCCCACCCTAAATAGTAAAAAAAAAAAAAAAAAAAAAAAGAGGAGGAGCAGTGAAAGTCTTGAAAGGAGGGAGGAAAATCAAAAAGTAAATATGTCATGTCCTGGTACAAACAACCTTTGATGGATGTTGATATTATGACTATTTAAAATGTAACAATAAAAAATAATAATTTTTTAAAATGTAACAATACAATAAAAATTAAAGAAAAATAACTCACATATCATGTGTTCCCAATTATTGTATTTTACCAAATTTTTTGAAAAATAATCCCAAGAAAGTCTCCTTAGTAGATTAACAGAAAAAGAAAAACTGACGTCAATGGGACGATGTATATTAACTCTCATCCTCTTATGTCTCGCTGCACAAAGCAAAGAACTGGGGAGGCCAACACTGTGTGTCTCCTTGACAAACATCTTTCCTGCTTCTGATTGGTGTTAAATAAAATTATTTCTTGGTAAGCTTACAGGTTCAGTACATGAAAACAAAACATCCCTTTACACTTTCAAAAATCCTTAATGTTTTATGCAAACTAAGCTTTTGTTTTTTAACTGCATTCACTTCTCTGAAACTTTAACTTAATTTATCTTGCTTCTCTCTTTCCCTGATGTCACGGTACACTTTAAAATATTTCTTAGTTTTAACTTTAAAAAGTTGAGATGTTTTAATTCTATTTTTTTCATAGATTCTTAAAGCTGGAAAGACTATCCATATTAATTGATTCAATAAATATATTCTATTAATCAAATAATTTATTTAACATAAAATTGGTAAATTTGAGCCTTGAAATAAATTTTATAGTTCTTTGGTCTGGTTTTTTATAATTTTACCTTATATATACTCTAACCAAGTTAGCTTGCAAACAGGTACAGGAAAACAATTAAAATAGGAAATTTTTATTTTAATGGTTTATTATCATTATTATTATTATTATTTTACTCCCTCTAAAAGAAAAAAAAGGGGCTGGAGAGATAGCTCCATGGCACAAGTGCCTGCTAGGCAAGTGTAAGGTCGTGAGTTCGAACCTTGGTCGCGCCAAAAAGAAAGAAAGAAAGAAAGAAAGAAAGAAAGAAAGAAAGAAAGAAAGAAAAGAAAGTAGGAGCTCTTCAGTTGCATCTCACATCCAGTGCTCCTCCAGTAGGTGAGCTGTAATCACTTTCTATGTCTACATTTATTTATTCAACAAGTACTTATCAAACACATACAGTGATCCAAGAACTGAGAAAATATTTGTTTCCTTAATGCACTTGCTCTAAATGGTTTCTCCCAGTTCTGCAGTTTTAAATACTATGCATATGTCAATGGTTCCCAGATGTCAACCACTAATTGATTTTTTTCACTGACTCTGGATTTTTGTATCCAACTGTCTCTACATATGATTATCTAATGGAGATGCTAAATTTTACACTTGATTCTACTTGCCCCATAGCTTTTGTCTCAGTTGTTCCTATTTCAGTCTGTCTAGCTATTTGAACAAAATCCTGAGGGTCTTTAAGCTGTAATATTTCTAACCCATCAGTAAGTCTGAAACGCTTTATGTATGACAAGGAAATACATGTCATCTGCAGTCAGTTTGATTTGGTTGAAATTCTGGCTGCAACTTTTTTTTTTTTTTTCTGTATAATGTCAGGCTAGGTAATTATCTTTCCTGCAATTCAATCTTCTTATCTGAGGTGGAATTAATAATACTGTCTATGCTGTATGATTGCTATAAGACTGAGATGGAGTCATGCATATAACTATTTAGTGAAAAATGTGATTATCTGTCCATTGAATGTCAATGAATTTTTGTTTGTTCTTGCTAATATGCCAGAGTCAGCGGAAATTGATTAGAATGGCTAGGGTGAGAAATGAAGACAAGTGAAAACACCTGTTTGGTGTCTCTGATGGGGTAAGCTGGTAGTTATTGTTAATCATTTCCTAGTTTTATGAGAAGTTTGTACTTGAGAACAACGATAAGTTTAATATGACACAAGCTGAACTGAGGTGTCTGTGGCACATCTAAGTAAAGATGGCCCATAAATGTGTGTATGCAGGACCATCAAAGTCATCTATATTCTCCACAATCCGGGCAAGTGTTCATTCCATGACTTGGAATTTTATCTGTTGGCAGAGATACTTGTTGGACACATGTTTAATATTTTCTTGTAACTGAAGGCTTACTACAATATATTAGATTCCTCAAGAACATTTGCAATGTAAGAAGAGGGTCAAATATGGAATCTATAGAAATTTCTCCTTGAAACAGAGTGAAAAGCATTAGTCTAAGGCAAAGGAGAGTTTCACATTATAAAACCAACCAGTGCAGCACGCATTGCAACCAGATAGCGATAGAGCGATACTGTTATCTCCTATCAATCCTAGAGTGATGAGAATCTGCATTTACTTAGTCTAACATGTGTTCAGGCTTTAGTTTTTATAGATAGTGCTCTGATTTTGACCAAAGGCAATGTAGTTCTGTTTTCAAGTATTTTGCTACATGTAAATGATGTTGATGGTGAAGGCAGTCATTAATATGACAGAATTTAGGCACATGAACAACTGTAATCAGTGTGTCTTCTGAAAACATGATTTCTAATTTACCAGGGGAAAAAATTTTACATACAAAGTTAAATAACTTGCTCAATTAAATTTGTTCAAATTTAGGAAAATCTTAAACATTGAGACTTGCTTAATTATCAGCGCAGGAAAAATACTGAAACTGTGGCTATTATAATTATATAAAGTTTGTGGCCAGGAGATAGCTCTATGGCAAAAGTGCCTGCCAGGCAAGGGCAAGGTCATGAGTTCAAACCCTGGTCCTGGAAAAAAATATATAAAATTTAATGAATATATATATATGTATATATATATATATATATATATATATATATATACATATATATATATATTTACACACACATATTCTGATCGAGGTAGGGAGATGACACAGAACAAAGTTAATTTATTTTCTTCTACTTCAAATTCTAGGATTTTTCATACCCTTCAATGCAGATGAATTTGAACTTCAAAATTGTGACTCTAAAATAATAATATATACATTTATTACGTATGTAAAATGCTCATTATATATAAGAAACACATCTGAATTATGAATAATGTTCATTTACTGAGAATATTGCCAAAGTAACTCATTATCTTTAATTCATAATTTTATAAGTTCTTATTATTAAGGTCTGTTTTTTACTCCCAAAGTGCTTCTTATCTTTGATTTCAGAGCCAGGTGTTTTAAGGAACATTTGGACATGTTTTCAGAATTATAACTGTCTGAAAAGTTGATAAGTCACAGATGTTCCATTTAATAGTTGCTGAGCTAGAGTAGACATGTCATTGGTCTTAGATTATGAAGTTCATGCTGGGGAGATAGCTCAGGGGCACAAGTGCCAGCCTGGCAAGTGCAAGGTCCTGAGTTCGATCCCCGGTACTCCAAAAAAATTTTTTTTGAGGTTCAGAACAAAAAAAGTAAAATATACAATGGGCGCAATTATTATAGGGCATATATATATTATATATAAATATATATATATATAATATATATATATATATTTATCACTGTGACATTATGCTTTCAATTCTTCTGAGAAGATATCCACACAACAAAGTAAAATAAATGTAAAATACATCTTTGCTTTTAGCTAGTAATTTTTGCTAGGAATTTTTTTTAAGTTTGGGGAAGTCTTTCATATTTCTTTCTCTAATTTCTTGGGATAATCATCCCTAAGCAAAATAATGATGAGTGGCATGCCCCCCGTGGCCCTGCCCGTCGGTGCTGAGCCAGCCATCACATCCAGGCTGGGTGGCGCATACGTGTAATCCCTCGTGCTGGGGAGGCTGAAAAGAAGGGGAGGACTACGAGTCCGAGCTGCATAGTGAGAGCCTGTACCAAATACACAAAATGAAAAAAAAAAAAAAAAAAGAAGAAGAAAGAAAAAAAAGAATAGTAATGTGTAATCTTTGGCATACTCAACTTTTTCTTAAAAGTTTCTTGCCTTCATCATGCACATAGACTATTGATAAACCTATCAGATGCGTAAAGGTCATTGAATTCCCACTTATTTTGCTGCAAAGGGAAGACTTTCTGCACAAGTTAGAATATGTTAGAAAAGTTCTCAATGTAAAACTATTAGTAAGAACTCCAAACTTCTGTAAAACTTTAGAACTGTAGTTAGCTTAGTTTTGCTGAAGTCATGGGTAAGGTATTATTTCCTTTCCTGTGTGCAGATACACTCATAATTTAAGATAAACTTGAAATAAAAACTTTTCCAATTATCTCTTCACAAAATTCAGTTTCTCTGACTGGTTTTCAGACTGGTGTGTCTTCAAAATGAATGTTGTCTTCTCCACTAAGCTCACAGCACTGAATACTCCAGTAAGAGATGAATGCCAATCATTATGGATTAGTACACGCAAGAGAGTTCACAGCCCCAAATCTGTGCTCAGTTCACACTGCCCTCTGTACCTGTTAACTGTGTCATATAGTTCTTGCAACAGAAAATAATTGGAATTGCGCTACATAAATGCTCCCATATTGGGAGAGCCTGAAATGGTCATGAGTGATATAAAAATATCAGTTATCACTAATGGCACATAAAAATGTCATTCCCTAGGTAAGAACTTAGCTGCTAACGTTGCTCTGGGGAGGTCATAGTAGTTGCATATTCCTCTGATTTCCAAGGCAGCCCAAAGTTCTCTCATTGAAATAAGCCATTGTAAAGGACTAAGTAAGAAATCAAAAAGATATATCTTGTGTAACAGTTAATATTCCTCCTCAGTGGGATAAATTCATCATCCATGAATGTAGATGTATCTTAGGAATTTATAAGAAATTGGTACATAGATTCAAATGTTAATTATGTTTATTTTGCTAACATCAAACTCTTTAATATAAAGGTAGAAATACTTAAAGATATTTAAAATGCCACCATTATTTCTTCTAAAATAGTATCTAGTTATCTTTAAATTTAACCTAATCGTAGCTGGGCATGATGATATATGCTTGTAATCCCAACACTTTGGAGGCTGAGGCAGGAGGATCAGTGTGTGTTCCAGACCAGCCTGGGCTACAAAAGTGAGCCCAAGGCCAGCCTGAACTGCATAGTGAGACCGTATCTCAGTCAATCAATCAATCAATCAATCAATCAATCAATTTAACTTAATTTTGTTCTACAAATTTCAATTTTTTAATGTCCTCTGCAATTTAAGGTGTAAATCAACTCACAACTTGAAAATTACATTATTTCCTTAGGATGTATTATGGAATATTCAATACAATATTACTTTATATACTATTTGTTACATGTTTTCTACATAACTAAGTATTTTACATCAACTTTTTCTTTCTTCATGAACTTTTTAATTCTCTTATAGATCCATGCTCAAGAAGACTAATGTCACTTAACAATGATGCAAGTCTCCCTACAGAATGAAGAGAAATGTTTCTGTTTACTTCTATTATAACCAATTTCACTTTGTAGAAAACAAGGTTGGACCAGCAATCAAGCATAACCATCATTCCAGCTCCTTTTTCTCTGGTGCTTGTTGGAGTTTCAGTATTGGAAGGCCAGGAAAAGTAGAACTTAGTTCACTGATGCTGTTGTTAAGAATGGGCTTTGCTATCACTCTTTATGTACAATTTTGTTTCACCAAATCATTGGTCATCTTTCTTAGTGTGACAGATTCAAGTGCCACACTTTAAAGCACATTAGAGCATTTATTATTAAAATCAAATAGATGGATTTTGTTATACTATCATGCTGAAATACCTGTTTTTGAACAGAGGTCACAAACTACTGTTTTAAATAATGATAGCAAAAGAATATGGTGTTTTTTGTTGAAAGATTGTAAGAGTATTTTTGGAAGGAAAACAGCTTTGAGTAAAGTAATGACTTAGCTCTTTTCAGGTGGCTCTTTCTGCTCCATCCTTGCTCACTTCAAAACGTTCAGTTAATTAAAAATCCCTACTGAAATGGAAATAAATTCACCCAGCATTGAGTACTATCAGAGCTATTAAACTCTCATCCTCCAGAGATAATCTGATGTGTTCTTGTTAGAGAACAGTTTAAACTAAAATGGAGAAAATGCAAATGATGCCTCTGTTAAAAACAACTTCCTGGGATCAGCAAAATAGCTCAGAGGTCTAAAGCGTCTGCTTAGGCAAGCTTAGGCAGGCACAGGGGACTGGGATGTGATCCTAGGCCCTGCCAGCCCCGCCCCCCTCAGGATGGGCTGAATGGGTCAAAAACAAAGCAAAACAAAACAAAAAATTCAGAATTCAAAGGGTTATAAAACAAAAACAAAAACACCTTTCTTTCCAAGAAGTTTGCCAACTGGATTGAGTTTAAAGAGCCTTGGGAGCAAACGTGCAGATCTAGTTTTATTACTGTTTTGACGTAGACAACACAATTTACTTTTGATTTTGTATTTGGTAGAGACCAATTTAAAGAGAAGATTTCAACACACTAAACAGAAGGTCTGCATTTATCATCAAACTAAAGAATATTACCTTTGCTCAGGAAGTGAAGTTGTCAGGAAAGCCTTTGTTATTGTTTTGTGTTTTCCTTCTGTGCTTTGTTTTTAGTACCAAGTATCTCCCTTTTGGCAATTTATCTTTCTGAAAGGATCCATAAAGTCATACACAACGGGAATGAAAAGTATAGAAAGGTAAAACACATATCTTTTTTTTTTTTTTTTTTCTGGAATCTGCCAAGCAAAAGAATGTGTATTCATCAAGGCATAAGGTGGTTTCCACTCCCAGTTCAAACTGGGACTCAGATAATGAGAGTCTAAAATCTGCTGTATGGTGTCATATGATAGAAACTTCCAGTCCTCTGTGCAGTGTTAGTAGGGAGCTTAATCTGACTTAAATCCCTTGAGTTGGCCAAAAGATCAAGATTTGAAGAGAAAGAGATATCTGGTTGTCCTTCAATTGCCTTTTTCATAAAAATCCCAGTGAGTGAGTTTATTATTATTATTCTGTATATCCTTAATTTATAAGTAGACTTACTACTACTACCACATTTTCCAACTGTACTATATAGTTCACCCATTGAAAGTTCGCAAATGAAAATTCGAATCCTAAGGTTTATTTCCTAGCTGCTGCTGAGTTTCATAGCATTGTTCAGTACTGTGATCTTAGTTATATGAATTAGTGATACTGGCATTACCTCTGCACTACTCTGCTCTTTGGAAAATGGACGAATACATTGGAAGGATAAATATTTTAGCTGAATGTATTCATCTTTGGAGGTGTATTCTTTGATAATGGTTCACCAAGATATTTTTATATTTAGGATTTTTCCCTCTGAATCAAAACAGCTAAAGAGCTAAAAAGAAAGAAAGAAAGAAGGAAAGAAAGAAAGAAAGAAAGAAAGAAAGAAAGAAAGAAGAAAGAAAATTGAACACTCTTGTTCTCTTCCTTAAGAAATGTATCTGTTATGTGCCACTATTTTGTAAAAAAATTAAGTGCTTCTTATACAAAACATACACCAATAAATAGCAGCTCATAATTGCAGTGTTGATTTGCTATTAAATTCAAATTACAGTATCATCTTGTGGAGTTAAGTCAAAATGAAAATTATAGCATTCTCTCTGGTTCATTTATTCATTTTTTTCCAAAATAATGGAATTTTCTTCAGTGTCGGGCAGAGAATTTGCTTTAACAATTGGAGAATACTGTCCATGTCATAATGGAAATGGAGGCAAAATAAAAGTAATGCACTTTTATTGAACTGGCATTTCCTGAAGTAGTATCAAACAGAAATAGTTAACAATGTCGTGCAAAATTTTGAATGGAAAAGATATATAAATATATATATATTTATATATAGTATATATATACTATAAATATATTTATGTATAGTATATATATTATAAATATAAACATATATTTATATAGTATATATACTATAAATATATAGTATATATTATATATGTATATATATATATACATATATATATACATATATAATATATACTATAAATCCCAAACTTGTATTTTGTATGTAAAAAAAAGTATGTCAAAAAATATGATTAAGTCAGGCACGGTGGTGTACACCTGTAATCCCAGAACTCACGAGGCTGAGAAAGGATTGTTGTGATTTAGAGAAGAGCCCAAGCTGCAAAGTGAGTACAAAGCCAGCCTGAGATGCATAGTGAGACCCTGTCTCAAGAAGACAAACCTGAGCAACAATAACAAAACCCACATAGTTAAAACATAGTTGTCTTTTCATATCACTCCATTTTAATCATAACTGACAGAAAAACAAAAGCTGCTTTTGACTATAATTCTGCACCCTGGCATGCCAGTATTATCCATCCTTCTAATGTTGATGAACGATTTTAAATTATGGCTCACTGAAGCTGCAGCACAAGCAATAGGACTGGTTAAAATACAAGGATGGTTCAGCTCCTCATAAGGAATGAGACTACTATGAAGTAGGTGAGTGCAACATAGTAATTAAAATGCTTCATAAGCAAAACCCCTCAACCCCAGTCTAAGGCAAATTGTTGTTCATAATGACCATAACATTATGATATACTTTCCTGTCTCTTATATTTGTCAATTAACAATATACAGCAGGGTGGCTTGGGAGTGTTCTTGAATAATTTTCAAGCTGCTTGGTAGCACAGGAGACACTTTCATGGAATGCCAGTGTGGCAATCACTTTTATGTACCAATATGAATAGGTCATAAATTCAAAGTAATTGGTGGAATATTATTCTGGGTCTTCTATGAGGGTGCTTTTGAGCAGGATTATAATATCATATTTAAATTGCTAAAAAGGGAAAATAGACTTACTCAGTGTTTGTAAGCTCCACCCTATTGTCTGTGCTAGTTCCTAAGTTCTAAGATGTTTCTTGAAATACTGTGTGCTAAGAAGGCTTTCCCAGTACTTTTTCAAGGTGTGGCATAGCAGAAGAAAGTCAGATTTTCAGGGTGTACACTTCAAGGGAATATTGACAATTCATTCTCTCTCTCTCTCTCTCTCTCTCTCTCTCTCTCTCTCTCTCTCTCTCTCCATGATGACTGATATCTTTTGCCACAGAACCAAGACAATAAGTCTAGGCAAGAATAAATGAGTGTAGACAGAAGCATTTCCTTTAAATTGATTTTCTGAAGTATTTTCTAACATGATGGAGAGCTGTCTAGCACATATACTTTCACTCATTACAACAAAACACTTGAGGAAATGAATTTATAAGGTTGAAACTTTCATTTTGGCTCACATTCTGTCTCACAGCTTGTGGGTCTATGATAGGGCAGCTTGTTATGGTAGAAAGACAGAAACAGCTGCATTCATGGTTTTGTACACAAGACCACAAGGGGCTCTACCAGACCCCATTTTAGCGGCCACAATAACCTGCAGACAGAGATTTTGGTAAATGGACCTTCAATATTCAAATACATCACTTCCCCAATGCAGATGAACCTTGTCCACTTCGGTGTCAGTCTGAAAGAAAACAGAAGTCTTTCTGCCCACAGAAAAGGAGAGTTTACCCTGAAGTCATACTTGTCATTCCAGTTTTGACTTGCCTTTGGACTCAAAAGGAAATTTCTCTCCTCAAAACAAAAATGAAATTTATTTTCCTGCCTCTTGTTCTTGTTGCCCTTTTGAATGACACAAAAAGTCACCAGAAGTCCCTGGGCTCAAACTTCTTGTGCTACCCATTTCAGGGATTTGGGAATTTCATAACTGAAAGAGCCCAATCCTCAGAATACATTTCATTTCTCTGAAGACTGCTAACTAATACAGTCAGGAAACTGGTTTTCTGTACCACTCTTGCCTCTCAAACAAAGGGTGTGGTGCAGAGACATTTACATTTTGCTTTTTTCAGGAACTCATGAGTACAGATCTTATTAACTAGTGCAATTACTCCACCACATGATTTGTAGACTTGGGCCAGTGTGACCTTGTGTCTCCCTGTTCTCCTGATTAGCTTTCTCTTTTCTGCTGATCAATGGTCAGAAATGCAGGAATCATGGCCTGTGGTGCCTTCAAGAAATGTCCTCCCACCCTTTGATGTACTATCCCATTTTTTGTTAATTATTAATTTAAAAAGATTAAACAAGTGGCTTGGTTCACCTATATTCTTTTCTATTCCATGTGCTTTCCAAAGTTAGCTGCAGTGAATACTTTCTAAGTTATTTTCAATGATCATTGCTACATGAATGTTTGGTTCTTCTCAGCAGCAACATATTCTCCAACCTTTGTACCACTTTGAGAGTGAAACATGTTTCTAGCATTGCAGACAGCTAAAAAAGTGAATAACGTGCTGATTTTAATACTTCCATGTGATCTTATTTTACTGCAAAGGTATGTTTTTATTTTTGTGTA
>PVJA010037483.1:0-20356 GCA_004027025.1 Myocastor coypus | reverse complement strand
TCCCTCACACCTGGGTCCTCACCCCTCACACCTGGGTCCTCGTCCCTCACACCCCGGTCCTCATCCCTCACACCCGGGTCCTCGTCCCTCACACCTGGGTCCTCAGCCTCTCACACTTACAGCCTCTGCTTTTGCACACCTGTGTCCTCTGATCTCCAGCCTGGGTCCTCTAGCTCTCATATGAATCCTTTGGCTCACACCTGCATCCCCTGGGTGCTCACACTTCCTGCGCTGCCCTCCAGCCCCTTCCACCTGTGCAGGGAGAGGAAGGCCTAGCGCATAAAGCAGGGCGCAGGTCCTGTTCTCTTGGCCTGTGTGCTGGCTGGGTACCTCTAGCTAGGGTGGCATCATCCGGGCTCTAGTGCATTGTGCTTCCCATGCATCTCTCCCAGGTCTGGGTGTGGGACGCAGGGGCTGCCAGGCATCTGCTCCCCATGCAGTGACACACTTCCTCACCTGCCCCAGCATCGCCCGAGGGCAGTGACGGAGCAATGGCTCCACCTGTCCTGCCTGGCGCCTCTCCTTCAACGGCTCGGCAGTAGGAATAGCTTAGCCCCTGCCTGCATGTTCTCAGAGTTGCAAGTGGTACACAGAGGGTGGGTAAAATTTTCTTCCCATGGGGGATTGCCAGGTAGCTTAGTTGGTTAAAGCACACGATTGGGTAAAGTCTCTCAGGTGCCTTTGGTCCCCTCCCCCACACAAAGCATGAGGCCTGGGCTTAAGGCAGTCTCAACCGGCCAAAAGAAAGCTTCTTCCCAGCCAGGCATGATGCCACTCACCTGCAATCCCAGCTCCTGGAGGCTGAAGCAGGAGGATCGCAAGTGTGGGGCCAACTTGGGCTACATAGAAAAACTGTCGCAAAATTTAAAAAATAAATACAATAAAAATGGTTAGAATAAGCCAGGCGTGGTGGCGCACATCTGTAATCCCAGCACTGGGAGGCTGAGGCAGGAGGATCAATGTGAGTTCGAGACCAGCCTGGGCTACAAAAGTGAGCTCAAGGCCAGCCTGAACTGCATAGTGAGACCCTGTCTCAAAAAGACAAAAAAAAAAAAAAAAAAAAAAAAAAAAAAAAAAAAAAAAAAAAAAAAAAAAAAAAAAAAAAAAAAAAAAAAAAAAAAAAAAAAAAAAGGCTAGAATATAATTCAGAGGGGCTGGCAAGATAGCTCAGTGGCCCAAAGTGCCTGCTAAAGCTTAAGCAACCATGGGGACAGAGGTTCGATTCCCGGCACCGTGTGCTGTGCTAGCCCCACCTGCAAGGCAGGCTAAGCCAGCCATAACATAAGTAAATAAAGTTTATTTAAAAAAAAAAAGGGGGGGGGGCTGGGGAGATAGCTCCGAGGCACAAGTGCCTGCTGGGCAAGTGCAAGGTCGTGAGTTCGAACACTGGTCCCACAAAAAAAAAAAAAAAAAAAAGAACATAGTTCAGCAGTAGAGTACTTCACTGGGCATGCACAAGGTCCTGGGTTCAAACTGATGGGTTCTAGTCCTTGTATGAACTGCTGAATTATGGTTGTCATATAACATGCCTGACAGCCTTAAAACAACAGCTTATCTTCCCAGAGACCACCTGCCCTTGCTCCTCCAACCCAGTGCTGAAACCTGCCCCTCAAACTGCACCGCAGCACAGGTCCCTGAAGCCTCAGCTTTCTTTGCCTCAGGTCGGAGCATTCCCCCACCTCCCTTGGACTCTCCTCTATGATAGGTTCTCAGTGCAGCAGGGAAACAGGCAGCAGGAAGAAGGGAAAGGGGCTTTTCTTTTTCTTTTTTCTTTTTCTTTTTTTTTTTTTTTTTTGGTCTTTTTGAGACAGGGTCTCACTATGCAGTTCAGACTGGCCTTGAGCTCACTTTTGTAGCCCAGGCTGGTCTCGAACTCGCAGTGATCCTCCTGCCTCAGCCTCCCAAGTGCTAGGATTACAGGTGTGCACCACCGTGCCCAGCTAGGGGCTTTATTTTCTTTGAGGATGCCAAAGAGAATGTGAGGAAGCATGAGGAATTTTCTCTATTGATCAGTATAAAGGGAGGCTGAGGGGCTGGGGAGATAGCTCTGTAGCACAAGTGCCTGCCTGGCAAGTGCAAGGTTGTGAGTTTGAACCCTGATCCTGCCAAAAAAAAAAAAAAAAAGGGGGAGGGGGGAGGTTGAGGCTTTTATGGCCTTTTGCCAAGGGCAGAGTTTGGAGAGGATGTTTATTTCCTGTCCTTTTCTTTTCTTTTTTTTTTGCAGGCCTGCGGTTCAAACTCATGACCTTACAGTTGCCAGGCAGGCACCTGTGCCATGGAGCTATCTCCCCAGTCCCTGGAGAGGATGTTTAGATAGACCTGAGGGAGCTGATTGGGGTCTTCCCTGAGGTGGTGGGAAGAGCAAAAATAAATTATGTCCTGGCCTGAGTTGGAGAAGAAGGGGGAGGGGCTCTTGGAAAGATGAGCTTTGTTTTAAGGGCTTTGACCATATGAGAGGACCACCACGATAATTTTAGCAATTCATGGTAGGGCCAGAACCTATCACTCTAGAGTTACTAAAAGCTTCTTTTATCTTTCCTAGCTCTTTATTGTATTGCTGAAAAAAACCTAACAAACTCTAGCACTTAAAAAAAAAAAAAAAAAAATTAAGCCGGGCGCAGTGGCTCACACCTGTAATCCCAGCACTTGGGAGGCTGAGGCAGGAGGATTAGTGTGAGTTCGAGACCAGCCTGGGCTACAAAAGTGAGCTCAAGGCCAGCCTGAACTGCATAGTGAGACCCTGTCTCAAAAAGACAAAAAAAATTCATATTAGAGACAGTGGGAGTATTCCTGTTTGGGGCTAGGCTGTAGTCCACACTTTTGCACTGAGCTACATCCCCGCTCCCCGCCTCTTCTTTTTTATTTATTTATTTATTATTATTATTTTGTCTTTTTGAGACAGGGTCTCGCTATGCCATTCAGGCTGGCCTTGAGCTCACTTTTGTAGCCCAGGCTGGTCTCCAACTCACACCAATCCTCCTGCCTCAGCCTCCCAAGTGCGGGGACTACAGGCATGCGCCACCACACCTGGCTAGTCTTGTTTTTTATTTGATTATTTGTTTGTTTGTTTTCAGGACTGTTGTTTTCAAACTTACAACCTTGCACTTGCCAGACAGGCACTTGTGCCACAGAGCTATCTCCCTAGCCCCGCCACCTCTTGTATTTCTTATTCTGAGATGACATCTTGCCAAGCTACCCAAAAGAGGCTTGAATATATGATGCCTCTGACTCAGCCTCCCAAGTGGTGGGGTCACAGGCTGCGCCACCATCCCCAGAAATTGCTCTTCTTCATCAAGGAGACCAAAGCATGTACATGTCTGTGCACGGATGTATGGGCCAGGAGGCTGTCACCATGGCCAAGAAGCTTCAGGGTGGAAGGGGCCTACAAAGGCCTTGCACAAAACCTCCCTGCCTCCGCTGGCCAGGCCCAGCCTGACCACGGGGTGGATCTCAGGGCCACAGCCCAGCCCCAGGAGCCTCAGCCAACCAGTCACAGCCATTTGTTCTCAGACCAGCCAGGGAATGGCAGGAAGGAGCTTCAGGCACAATGGCCGGGCTGGGAATGGGACGCCAAGAGGGAAGAGTTTAAGGTCCAGGGCCACAGAAGCTCTGAGGTTCCACAGGAACCAGGAGCAAAGGAGAGGATGGGACTTGCATGGTGGGCAGCATGGTCGCTAGTTGATCAGCTGTTTGATTGTATCCCAGGATGGGTTCTGTGACGCGGCTCTGCTCTGAGAAGCCTGCACAGCTTTGAGGCTGACCTGGCTCCCGGGAGACGGTTTCTCTGGTCACTCACGGGTGATGTTTCATGTATCATGGAGCGATCTGTTCCGAGGCCCTGCTTTTCCTGGATTCTGAGGTAATCTCGGGTTTAGGGCAATGCTGGAAACCTCCTGGATTCTGGCAGGGTGCTGTAAAAGCTGGTGGCTGGCCATCCCTGCCACCCTGATGATGTCTTAGTGACTTGAAGGGGACTGAGGTGAGCGACACACCCTCAGACCAGGGCTGCCCTTCGGGGCTCCTCTGGGCCGAAGGTCTCACCACCATGCCCTCTGTGTCCAGCTCATCTCGCTTGGACCTGGGGCAGCACAGGCCAGGCCCTCGGGGTAGGAGGTGCCTGGGTGGGCGGAGCAGACTCTTGTAGGTGGGGTCAACCCCACAGTCCCCACCTGCCCTGTTCCTGAAGTTTCCATGGCCAAGGGCTTCAGCTCACAGTCCTTAGCCAGTCAGCCTGTACTCTGTTGCTCCCAGAACCTCCCTGGGGCGAGAGCCCCAGGCAGCCATTGCCCAAGCCGCAGCTGTGGAACAGCCCTAGAGGGGAGACTCCGCCTCTCAGAGAGGCTTTGAAGGGCAGGGAGGGGATCTCCTCCCAGCAGCCCCCGCCACCAGGGCCACACCCCACCCCGCCCACGGGTGGAGGCTTGGAGGCTGGGACCTGGACAGCAGCCAGGCAGCAGAGAGAGCAGAGGTGGGTGGAGGCGCAGGTTTCCCTGGGGAGAAATTAGCTCCTTCCTGCAACAGCCATCTGTCTCCCGGCTCTAAGCTCCTGGGGGATTTAGGGACCGTGGGCACAGGTGGAGGGACTGTGCTGAGCAGGAAACTGCCGGCGGGGAGGCTGACAAAGGGCCATGTCCTGTCCCGACCTGAGCAAGAAGAAAATAGGTTCTCCTCTTTCGGCAAGGGAACCAGGGCAGCCCAGGGGCGGGAGGAGGCAAGGAGCAGCAGCTAGCAGGCCCTGCCTCAGGAAGCAAGAACAGGAGAACCAGATGGAGGAGGAATGTCCCCCAGAACAAGCAACAGAAGCCTTGAAGAGCCCCAGGGAGACGGAGCTCCCACAGAGAGTTCTGGAGAAGCTGGGGCTGGCAGGGTTGCGGGCAGAAGCCTGGGTCTGTCTCTGTTCCTCTCAGCCAGGGGACCCTACTGACTGCCATCCCCAAGCGGGAGACATGCTCATCACCCTTCATCTTGTGAGCCTGCAGCTCCCTGGTGCGAGCTCCCCTCCCCGCAGGAGCCCGGGCAGCTGGTTTCTATCTTCCAAGCCGTGGTGGGGATGATTGTGTTAGAAGGGATGGAGCCTGCAGCGTCCTGGGCACCCCAGAGGTGCCAGTGCAGGAGCTGAGCAGGTGGGCCACAGCCGTCTTTGCAGCCCTTTGGCCGGGTGGGAAAGAAAGCTCGGACTCCCTGGCTTCCGGGGCCTCCTCAGGCTCCCCACAACAGGGAACAGCTGGGGTCTCTCAAACAACTCCAGGATGAAAACAGAAAATCCTGAACAGGGCAGCCGGGTGCCGGAATTACATACAGCTAAGTTAGGTAGAAGTATTATGGGCAATGAGACGGAGCGGGCCCTCGAAGAAGCCAGTGCAGAAGATAAGAACACATCACAGTGGGGTGGGGGCGCAAGAGGAGGTGGAACGTCTGTGCCTGCATGCTTCCCGAGGGATAAGCAATAGTGATCGATATTCTGAACAGACATTGCTTACCTGGGTGGGGGACCTCTCAGCCACCCCTTCCTGGAAAGGTTCCTGTTCCGTCAGCGCAGCTTGCCATGCGGCCTGCTTCCCAGGGAGTCAGCATGACCTAAGCAACTGTACCTGGAACCCTCTTGGTTGGTCACGGCCTTGCCTCACCCTACCCTTGCCCCGTGAGTGGAGTCCATGGCAACCCGCTCCCCTCTCTTTCAGTAGGGCTGTCTTTCCCTCAATAACATTCCCTGCTCTTGCAATGCCATTGTCCTGCAAAATTCATTCTTCAGTTTTGAGGAACACGAGTTTGGTGTAGGGCTCATCAGGCAGGCTGGCAGTTACAGTGTTTCCCTGATGGCATTTGGACGGTTCGATGTCATTCCTATAATACAAGGATCCTCCAGCCACACAGCACCAAAGCATCCGAGGTAGAGTGTCCCTGTCTACTCCTCCCAGGACAGGGGACAGGTGTGGGTCACGGAGGTCGATGGATGGTGTGAGACACACGGGGTAGGGGTGAGAGGACCCAGCAAGGGCGTCACCAGGCCACATGGGCATGGGGTAGAGAGAAACTGAGGCCCCATGTGGCCCCAGAACCGCTGGCAGCTCAGCGCAGGCGTCACCACATACATCTTCCACGTCCAGTGGGCCTGGAAGCCCCAGCACCACTCGGCCTCCCATTCTCAACCAGCCTGACATTAGACATCACATGGTCAGCCACAGAGGGTGCCTACAGAGTGTCCCCAAGTCACAGGCCCCCAAACTAGAGCCCCATGGCAAGATGCTTAGGGAGCTTGTCTCCGGTCACAGTCTGACCCATGCCCGTGACCATCTGATGAGGGCCTTGTGGGCTCTAATCCCATGGGGAAGGTCTGCCTAGGCCCAGGCTCACAGGGACCTATACTGCCCCTGAGAAGTGCCACAGACATGTTCTCTGTCCCTCCATCACTCAAAGGGAGGCTGCAGGGATTTTTTATTTGTTGTAGGTACAGGCCACCTCTGGGACGTCCTGCCCATGGCCAGGGCATGATGGGGCCAAGGGAGGCTCAGGAGCCTGTGCTCTCTGCTCTAGAAGCTGGGCCAGGGAGTGAGCTGACCTGGAGGCCATCCTCCCAGGGCAAGGCTCCCGTTCTCCTGCTCTGCTTGTCTCCACCAAGCTAGCGGAGCCACTAGGCCTGCCCCAGGGGCCCACCCTGCTTCCTGCACTGACTACTGTCCTCTCTGAGGGCCTTTCTAGTTTGAAGGGCCAAGTTGGCATCCTGGAGCTGTGTCCAGTTGCACAGCTGTTGAGCACCGGCCTGTGGGTGGCGTGAGGTCACCTCTTTGGTGTAGCACTGGCCTTGAGTTCCCAACTCCTCATCTCCTGACATTGCCCTTGGAGAACCGAACTCCCCTGTTACGTGTCTTCCCCTCACATTGTGATTTGTAAGGATGGGGTCTGTGCCATCTGAGGTCACATCCTGCATGGCCACAGCAGGCCCTGGCACGTACCTAGACGTGCAGGAAGGATGCCTCTGCAGGCCCTGCCTCCTGCAGTCCCCAAAAGCCAGGCTCTGACCATGTGCCCAGCAGGACCAACTGTTCTGGATCCAGCAGCAGCAAGATGCTGATTTAATTGAATTCCGGAATCCCCGTGAGGAGTCGGGAAATTTATACCTGCAATTTGTGGGGCTGAGCTGAGCAGGCAGAGCCTTCAGGGCCTTGTTACCATCACATGAGAGGATTTATTGGAGCCAAGGAGCTGTGCAGCTTCCCAGGCTGGCTGGCTGCTCAGGGCTCTGCTTCAGTTAACCTCAGGCCCTGGGGAGGCCCCAGCCGGTGGCTATTGGCAGGGCTTACCCAGCCCTCTCCTCCCTGAGCCTGCCCACTGCCTCTCTGGGTTCATCCTGGGCGGCCCCTTGACAGAACAGGCCACAGATGCCAGGAGGGGCACAGGAAGCCTCCCCCAGATGCTAACGCTCGGCATCTTTCCAAGGGCCTAAGGACCGCTCTTACCGAATGGCCAGTGCAGAGGCACAGCCAGGCTCAAGGCCAGTGACAAGGCCTCAGTGAGTCTCAGGGCCCAGGGGGCAGAGAGCAGCTGTGGGCCAGCTGGGCAGAAGGACACGTATGGCCCTAGTCTCCCATTTTGGAGGATGGAGGCTAGTGTCACCTCTCTTCTCTGTGGCAGTCCACGGGCTGGAAGGAGAAGGTTCTGATTCCCACAGCACAAGCATGCCCAGCGAGCTCCGACCACCCGAGGGAGGTGGGACACGGACTTCTCCAGTATAGGTGACCAGCCCTCCTCCTGGGGCCGGACCGTCTAATCCTGGTGCTGGGAGATGGCGACCCCTGTCCTTGCCCAAGAGACAGGCCTTGTCTACCAGCTGTGCCTAGGAGGAGGACACAGCACCAGGGAGGGGTCACAGGGTGCACCCTGGGGGTTCTCTGTCTGCTTGGGTTGGCCTGCATGTGGCCCTATCTGCAAGCCAGAGTGTTCAGTTGTTCAGTGTAGGTCGCTGAGGGCCAGTGCTATGGGAAGCAGTCTCAGAGTTGGCAGCCCCTCTGCCTCCCCCGCATCAGTTCTGCTGGGTCAGCATCACCCTGGATAGGGAGGGTGCTGCTCTGCATCCTGTCACCCAGCCTGTGGGGACGTAGCTGTCCTGGGTCTCCCCAGGATGCCCAAAGAGAAGTGGCATGGGTGGGTGTGAGCCACAGCTGAGGGCGCAGACAGAAGCTTCATGCACGAACGACAGAACCTGGACACAGCCCAGGTGGCTGTGAAGGCCCGGTAGGGACACCAGCCTAAGTCCTTCCACACAACAGACAGAATCTGCAGCCACACAGTGGACGCCAAGAACGCCCAGCAGGAGGTGCTGTGGGAGACTGTACCCTCCGACCTTCCGGAACCGACAAAAACTGGGAAAGTGGGAACACAGCTGCCTTTCTGAGGTGGGGCGAGGCACACACACACGAAACTTCTGGGAGTCGGGGGGCATGGGCCTCGTCTTGACGAGAGCTCGGGGCGCACGTGCGTGTGCGCCGACAGAACTGCATGTTCAGGATGTGTGAATTTAATTGCCTCTACTGCGCGTCTGGAAAAAAACAAAAACAAGCAAAAAAAACCTTGTGAACAAATGCTGTCAGCCAACGGTAAGCCACTGAGGAATCCAGAGCAGAGGTGCCGACCTCAGTGACTGACTGCAATGCACCCAAGCCAAGGTGGGTGGCGTGGGGGCTCCACTGGTGGCCCACCAAGGCTCCCCCCAGGAGCCTGCAAACAAGACCTCACGGGACAGGGGCTTTGCTATGGCTGTGCCAGAGTTGCCACCCACATTTTCAGGTGGAGGCAGGTCCTGCCTTCACACTCTGGCCCCTGGAAGAGAGGAGGGGAGGCGTTTGGGGCGCAGATGGCAGGACACCGGGCAGAACACTGCGACTGGTTCACAGGCCCTGGGGTCATCGGAACCCTGGGCAACCAGACAATGTAAGCATGAGAAGGGGCAGGGTCCAGGCCATGAAGAGGTGGCAGGCTTGGTAACAATTCTGCAGATTTTTCAGTTTAATTTTTTTTTTTTTTTTTTTTTCATAAGCCAAGCATGGTAGTGCACACCTGTAATCCCAGCACTTGGGAGGTTGAGACTGGAGGATCGGTATAAGTTCGAGACCAGCCTGGGCTATGAAAGTGAGCGCTCAAGGCCAGCCTGAACTGCACAGTGGGACTCTGTCTCAAAAAGATAAAGTAAGAAAGTAAATAAACAAATATTTTTTCATAACAAAATGTTACAGAAAAAAAATGAACCATTGAAAACATAAAGATCTGTCTACTCCTCCCACTCTGAATTCTGAATGAACACCTTAAAGGCTTGTGTGGGAGGGGAGCTGGCTCTGCATCCTGTGGAGCTGGGGGTCACTGAGCACTTTGGCCTTGGGTTCCCCTGGCTCCAGTGCAGAGGCTGAGGAGGTCCTGATGGCCAGCATCAGCCACACAAAGCCCAGGCCCATCCCAGAGGCTCCAGGGACCTGCCTTGCCTGCCCTGATGGAAGCTTTCTGGCTGGGCACCTTGATGAGATGATGGCCTTTCTTTTTTTTATTGTTTAAATTTAACACAGGTTATATTACATATTTTCATCATCAGATCAGTTTAGATTAATACATATAGGTATATAAGATTGATCAAACAATTAAACATTAACCCTTCTTTTTTTTTAATTTTTTTGAAATTTTTATTTTATTTCTTGTTTCAGAACCTTTATTTGTTTATTCACTCATTTTTATGGCCGGCTCAGCCCGCTCCGAGAGCAGGGCTGGCACAGCATGTGGTGCCAGGGATCAAACCGCGGTCCCTGCAGCCGCCCAAGCTTTCCTAAGCAGGCGCTTTAGACCACTGAGCCATCCTGCCGGGCCCCAAACATTAACCCTTCTAAATCAACATTATTATTATTTTTTCTTTTCCCCTTTCTTTTCTTTACGATGGCCTTTTATGGTCACCAAAACACACCTCCCTGGAGGTCAGTCTTCAGATGCCCGAAAGTTTCACACACTCCAATTTGTGACTCAGTTTACCCAACAGCGTGTCAGCGCCCACCCTTAAGGTCTGGTCCTGCTGCTGAGCATACCAGGGACCCCAGCAGTCTCAGAAGCCTGGACACAGCTGAACCTGGAGCCCTTTATAGGAAGCCGTTGGCCCACCCAACTTTGTTTTTTTTTTTTTTTAATGAATGTTAACTTTATTTTAGCATTTACAACTTCTTACAACTGAAACTCTGGGAGTTCGAAATTAACGTCCTTGCCCATGAGCTTCTTATAGACACCAGAGAATGTCTCGACCTTGTGCTCCACGTTGTTCTGCGGGGCCTTGTCCAGGTGCACCTTGATGAGCCGGCTGCCGTCCAGCTTCACGTGGATCCTGTTGCCCACGACCTCACTGGGCCCGGCCACCTTTGGAGCGCGTGGCTGGGGCAGGATCACTCAGGCCCTGGGACGGAGGCTGTAATCAGGTCCTAGCCTTTCCTGAGGTGCTGCCACAGGCTGAGCAAATATCATTTGCCCCTTCTCCAGCCACTGCTGTTGCCACCCAAGCCAGAACAAATATAACCAACCACCGGTATTTGGCCTCCTGCCCGCCTGCTCTTGCCAAATGCAGCACGGGCTTGGAGAGGGGACAAACCTCTGTTGAAACTCAGCACCACAGCTTAGGGCCGGTGATGCTGATTCTGACGGTGGCAGTGGTGGGAATGGTGGGAATGACGATGGCAAGGTGTCCACAGTGACAACCCATGATGTGGCCATGGTGGCAGTGGTAGTGATGGTGAGGTCAGCGGCCATCAGGAGGGTGATGATGTCCAACGATCGACTTCCTGGTGACATTAACATTCCATAAGTGGTACGCGGCTACCAGATGTGATGGATGAAGACGGCAGAGATCCTACTCAGCCGCAAGGGTCCCCCACACTCCAAGGGCCCCAAGACCTCTGATCAGCTTGCCTTATGTGCTAGCTGCTTCACAAGCCAGCCCTTTGCCTCACACGCTGGACAGCTGATCTGCACGGCGGCTTCCTTACTCACACACTTTCCTTCCCCCATCACTGTGCTCATTTGAAATGAAGCCCTATGCCCGAGACCCCATGCCTGGCCGCTGCCAGGCAGCTCAGACTTCTCTGGCTCAGTTGGGATGGAAATCTCAAGTGGGCACAGTGAAGTTCCCTGTACAGCCCTTGGTGGCTTTCGTCGCCTCTATCAGTTCCTGAGGAGCTGCACTATCGGCCCTGGGCAGCAATCAGGCTCCTCAGCAGCTCCTGCTACATCGGTGGCGCTCTGGCCAAGACTGGCTACCACCACCTCTGGCTGCCATAGGCTGCTGCTGGTCAGCGTGGGCTGACACTGTCGATCTCAGCTAGTCCCTCATGTGTACGCACCATGCGCACATGATCTGCGATGAGAACCCCAAGTAGATTTCCAGGACCCTCCAAGCCCATACTACCAGAGAGGAAAGCCACAGGACACTCAGGGCTGGGTCTGAGCTGCAGCATGGAGCTGTGCATCGAAGGAGACAGCGGTGTGAGGGGGATGCTGTGACCGGGGGGGGGGGGTATCACTGTGGCTCCGTCCCCGGTAGGCCCAGCTGGTGCCTGTGGTTGTGAGCCCAACTGACCTGGGACCTGGGGGGTGACAGCAGTGGGCCCAGCTCCTTCCTGACCACTTGTGGAGCATGGCTTTCGGGGAACAGCAAAGGTTAGGCTGTTGCTAGCTGCCTCCTGCCGCTGTGGCCTCAAGACGACCATGAGGTGGTTGGGGTGAAGGACACGGGTAGGCTGCCTCAACCTCCCTGACGGTGAGGCAACCAGGGAGCCCCTCAGGTCCCTGTGGGGAAGGATGGCATCAGGCTATCTGTCTCCTACCTGAGGGTGACTGTGGCTTCCCACCAGGTCCTGATAGCAAAGCGAACGTTGCTGGTGGGATCAGAGGCGGGGCTGCCACAGGACCCGGTGCCACTGAGCTCAGGGTAGGAAGGCAGAAGATCTCATGATTAGGCTGTGCGTGTTCCCTGCTCCACAGAGACTGGAGACAATGCTGGCATGCGGGGTGACTCCGCAAGCAGAGGTGGGCAGGGTGGGCCCTTGCAGGGCCAGGGCATGGCCTGGGACTACAATCACCTCTGGGCTACCTGAGCACATGAACACCAGCTATCACACTGGCCACAGGCACCTCAGACTGTCTGAGGTGGGGCCAGGGGCCAGGGCCAGAGCAGCCAGCCACCAGCTCCTACCTGTTGACAGAGACTGAGCCCCGCCCAAGGGATCACTGGCTACAGATAAGGCAGCAAGATGGCCAGGGCGCCTCTGCTCCCTCTTTCCCCCCCAGCCCCCTCACGTCTCTCTCCCTCTCTGCCTGCCTCCACCTTGCAGAGTGCCTGGCTGCTCCTGTGCCTCCTCTTGCCCCTTCCAGGAGCCCTGGATCTGGCAGTCATTCCCACTCCACAGAGGACACGGAGGCCCAGCCCCAGCGTGCAGTGCCATGTCAGGGCCTGCAGCTCCCTGATCCCATCCAGAAGAACCAAAGAGGCAGAAACCCCGCAGACCCGAGGGACAGGTGCCTGGGCTGTGCCGCCCTGCCACGGTCTGTCCCGGCCTCCTGCAAGGTGGCCACACCAATCTCTCCCAGAGCCTGCCCCGAGCCTGGACCTCTCATCTGTGTGTGGGCCACTGTGGCTACAAGCATGGGCTCACATGGCAGCCCCAGTGACAAAGGCCAGAGTTTGGGTGCAGGCTGGGATGGACCTAGCTCAAGTGCCCAGGCCATAGCTCCCTGCTGGCTCCTCCTTGCCCTCTTCTCCCTGTACTTGAGGAGCTACCTTCCTTCCTACTGGCCTTAGAAACTGTCCCTACCAAGAAGAGCCCACGTTTTGAGATGTATAGAGGGTTTCAAGGTAGAAACAAGGCCACAAGGCCAAGGGAGACCAACTTGCCTCACGCCCTGAGAGCCACCAGGGTGTGATCCAGCAGGGACTATGACACCCATCCCCTGGCCCAGCTCTGCTGCCTCTGAGAAAGAGCCAGCAAATCTCACCTAAGGAAAAAGGCGGAGGCCAGGGCCCATGGGCTGTACTCCCTAAATTCCTGAACCCCATGGGCCACTAACAACGCTAAGGGACAACACAAAAGTCACCCAGCCATGTCCTCAGCCCTGTGGTCTTTACTGTTCTCTATACCCTCATGCCTTCAGTACCTCAAAGCCACTCCAGGAGATCTGGGCCCTGGCTGCAGCAGCCCTGAAACTTGGACTGATTCCTGTGGTCACTCTGGACAGCTCCGCCCTGTGCTCTCCAGATGCCTTGCCCTTCGGACACCTTTCCAAAGTCCTCCAGGGCCCCTGCTCCCTTCCAGCCAGCCATTTCATCTTCCTGACCATTCCTGTCTCAGGCACAGAGGCTGAATCGCACCGAAAGGCCCAGCAGCTGTATGGTTGGCAGCTCTGATAAGTATAGAGACCAAAGAAATTGTGGCAGTAGAGACTGCAGTCTGAGGCCAAGCTGAGGGCCAGGGGAGGCTGAGGTCAGCAGGGGCACCAGGTAAGGAGACAAAGAAGCCAGAGGGACAACAGGGTCCCTAAGGGAGCCTTTGAGCCTTGGCTTTGTGGAGCCGCATGGGAAGGCTGAAAGCTTTCTGCACCATGTAGGAACAGCAGGAGCTGAGAGGCACTGGTACACATGCAGGGGTGTGGGCTTGAGTGCCTGCTCTGTGGGCCCACCCACACGTTCTCAGGAGTGTGCCATGTGCACACATGTGCCAGCTGTGCAGAGCCCAGGGCATTGCCAGGGACTGGCAATGGTGGCCACAGTGGGTGAGGTGCTGTGAACACTAGACAGCAGAGTGGAAGCCTGGCTCAGCTTCAAGGCTGAGGCGCAGAGAGAGGGGAGGGGGAGAGGGAAAAGGGGGATGGAGGGAGGGGAGGGAGGGGAGGCGAGGAGGGAGAGGGAGAGGGAGAGGGAGAGGAGAGAGGGCTCTAGCTCGCGGTGTCCCTCCTCGGCCTCCCAAGGAGCTGGGGTCACAGTGCGATACTGCACCCAGTTGGATCTATTTTCTGAAGAGCTCATGGAGCTGAGATAGTAGGCAGCAGAGTGGACACATGTGGGGGCTCTGGCCAGAGGTTCCTGCCCTGCCCTCTCAGGAGAGAAGGCATGGATGCTGTGGTCATGGCTATCCTGCAAAGGCTGGGGGCCAGCAGCAGTGGTGGCCACGCAGCAAGTGGCAATAGAGGGGCACTGAAGGCTAAGCTGGTGCCCACAACATCTTTTTTTTTTTTTTTTTAGGAATTTTTTATTTTATTTATTTATTTATTTATTTATTTATTTATTTATTTATTATTTTTATTCTTGTTTCAGAACCTTTGTTTGTCTATTCACTCATTTTTATGCCTGGCTCAGCCCGCCCCGAGGGCAGGGCCGGCGCAGCATGTGGTGCCGGGGATCGAACCGCAGTCCCTGAAGCCGCCCAAGCTTCTCCAAGCAGGCGCTTTTAGACCACTGAGCCATCCCGCCGGGCCCTATTTATTTATTTTTTTCTTGTTTCAGAACCTTTGTTTGTTTATTCACTCATTTTTTTTGGCTGGTTCAGCCCACCCAGAGAGCATGGCTGGCGCAGCATGTGGTGCCGGGGATCGAACCGCGGTCCCTGAAACCGCCCAAGCTTCCCCAAGCAGGCACTTTAGACCACTGAGCCATCCCACCAGGCCCCCCACTCCATGGCATCTTCACATAAGTGTCACATCCTCCGCTTTGCTGGACAGGGAATGTTCTGAGCCAGGTGTGGGGGTGTGCATGCCTGCAATCCCAGCACTTTTGAGGCTGAGGCAGGAGAATCACTGTGAGTTCAGGGCCAGCGTGGACTGCATATTAAGATCAAGGAGGGCCTGAACTACTTAGCAAGATGTGTCAAAAAACAAAAAGATTGGTCTTTGCCCTGTAAGCTTGAAAGTCAAGAAAGAGATGTGGGAATCACTGGGAGTCAGAAAAGACGCGTTAGATCGCTTCTCAGCCTTTTGGCTAAGATCAAGCGTAGAAAAGACGCGTTAGAGCTGCCACACCTTGAAGTGTCAGGGTTAGGAGCATGGGACCCTGCAAGGGGCGGGGGAACAGCTCCAGGGGAGAGCAGCTGGGCCCCAAACCCCCACTTAGGGCCCACCCAGGGTCCCTACCCAGGTCCATCCTCGGATGCACCAAAGAACACCTACTGTGGTGGACTGACAATTGGTGATCAACCTGTAACACGCAGCTGAACTGAGCCAGCGTGGTGCTAGGTGCAGGAGGCCCACTGAAGACTGTGCTGGTAGCACAGGGGGTGGAACCCATGCAGCTGTGCAGGGCTGCCAGGGAAGCTGTTACGAGGCTGGAGGAGCCGTTGGCTGCTTGGAGGATCCTGCTGTGCTTGCCTTCCTGATGAACGCCACTGTTCTCATCGTCGTAGGAACTTGGGACCTTGTTGCTGAGAATGGCTACCGTTCACTTTGGGGAAGCCCTGGTCCTCAGTTTGAGCATTGCTTCCTGGCTGTGGAGGGGAAGATGGTGCACAGCTCGGTCTGCAGAATCAGATTTCCATGTTGGCTTTCCTGAGGGGAACTTACTTTCTTCATCCTCGTGGAGCTCAGGACTTCAGTGTCGCTGAGGATGGCTGTGGTCCCTTTGTGGGGAGCTCTGGCTCTTACTTTGAGTGTCGCTTCCTGGCTCTAGTTCAGAACCCTCAGCCTGTTGGCACAGATCCTTTATCCTGCTGGCACCGGCTTCCTAGCTTCCACCACTGACCTTTAGGACTTCCCAATACAGATCCGCGAAACAGACCTGAATGATTCGGCTGGACTCATGAAAGACAGTACTGTGGGATTTAGGCCCTCAGTTGGAGTCTTCGGTCCTTTGGTGTGTGGACAGATGTCCTGTACTTTCTCTGCATGATTCTTTGGGTGACTACTATCAGTAATCTTTTTTTTTTTGTCTTTTTGAGACAGGGTCTCGCTATGCAGTTGAGGCTGGTCCTGAGCTCACTTTTGTAGCCCAGGCTGGTCTCGAACTCGCACCAATCCTCCTGCCTCAGCCTCCTGAGTGCTGGGATTACAGGCGTGAGCCACCACGCCCAGCTACTATCAGTAATCTTACAACACATATGTCCTGTGCTGTTTGTTCCCCTTGCAAAACCCCAAACTACAACATTCACCCTGCACTGTGGCACAACTGGGGGCTGCGGGCAGAGGGGCAGGCTGGCCACCTACAGCTGTGCAGGCTGCAAAATGAAGTGCTGCCCAGGGGAAGGTGGCCACAGGCGCAGGCCACACCCAAACCTCTGCGCTCAACAGTCCTCCAGGAGAGGGACCCACCCTGCGTGTCTGCCGGCACCTAGAGCCCGGACTTCTGCTCCAGAAGGGACAAGACAGTGTGCCATGGATGAACCCACAGACAGGCACAGGGCGCACTGAAGCGGAGTTCCAGACCAGCGCCCAGTGTGTAGATCAGTCAATGAGCTAAACCCTGGGAGGCCCAGAAAGGGAGCCCCTGTCGTCTTAGCTTTCCACCAAGGAGGGGGCAGCTTTCTTCCTCTGAGGCTATGGATGTCTCTAAAACGACCAAGAATGGGAGAAGGGGAGGGGACTGAACACCCATCTTGGGGAGGCTGGAGTGACAGGAAGTGCATGACTGCCCCTGGGACTGGTGGGCTGAGCTGGCCGGCCTCTCCTCAGCGCCCAGGGCACTGAGTCTTGGTTTCAATTCTCTGCACATCACCCTGGTGTCTTATCTGGCCGTGTGCTCTAGGTCTGGAAGGGTGGCCTGTCAGCACTGTGCAGCCAGCGGCTGAACATGGGGGCAGGGTGCATTTGGTGACAGGAGCTGGGCGAGTCACTGACCTTGGACGGCTCCCACCCCACGCTCGGGCACTGGCTCCCTGGCCTGGAAATACCCTCTAGGGTATTTCCCAAGGTCCCCAGGGAAGACAATGAAGTCCATCGTGGATCTAGCCTCATCCCCTCGCCACAGGCCACTGCACAGGGGCTGAGGGTCCACATTGGGGCGGGGTGGGGGCTGAGACCCAGGAGGACGCACTTTGGGGCTGATGGCTCTGCTTGTTAGGCCCAACACGTGCTCGCATCAAGTCTGAGGAGCGACGGGTGTGTGGGGCCCGGGAGCAGAGCCTTACCTCACCCACGTGAACGGCGGAAGAGAGGCCACACGGGGCGGGGCCTGTGAAGGGCGTGGCTACTCCGAGGACTGCATAGCGGGTGGGGCCTGAAGCAATGACCTGGCTTCGTGGGGGTATTCAGGCTTGTGGGGTGAGGCTGAACGGGAGTGGGGGCGGGGGGGGGTCCGGGACTCCGCAGGCATAGGAGGGACAGCGAGCCCGTACTGGGCGTGGCTTGGCAGAGCACAGCCCACGGCGGGCGGGGACTACTGGGAGGGGCGGGACTTGTGGTTCCGCCCTACCGGTGGGGCGCGACGGCGGGACCAAGGAGGGGGTGGGGCTCATGGTTTCGGGGCGTGGCTTGTGTGGGGCGTGGCCGGGCGTGGCGGGTTTCCGCGGCAGCACCCACTTCCTCTGGCGCTCGGGATAGGCGGAAGTGCGTCAGTTGTTATCCGCTCCGGCCCGCTGCTGTCCTGCCGCCTCACAAGCTCTGCGCCGCTCGGCCTCCTGTTGCCGCCGCCACCCGCTGCCTCTGTTCGTCATGAGGTGCACCTCCGGGGACCCGGCCGTGGACCGCTGAGTGCCAGCAGCCCTGCTGGTACGCCGGGCCCGGGCCGGGGGTCCCAGGCCGCACGGATCCGGCGCTGAGCGCTCGCGCCCGGCATGCCCGGCCCGGCTCGGCCCCGAGCCCGCGCGGCGCCCTCGCAGCCAGGTGGAACGGCGTAGTAGGCAGCGGCTCCAAGGTCACCACACACCGCACGGCCATGGAGGCCAAGGTCCGGCAGAGCCGGCGCTCCCGCGCGCTGCGGGACCGTGGCCGGCGCCGGGAAGCCACCCGCGAGGCCCGCGCGCACAGCCCGTCGTCCGGTGACGAGCCTGAACCCAGCCCGGGCAAAGAGAACGCAGGCTTGCGCAGCGCGCCGCCCCCGCGCCCCCCGCGCCGCCGTCGCCGCGAGTCCAGCTCGCAGGAGGAGGAGGTCATCGACGGCTTTGCTATCGCCAGCTTCAGCACGCTGGAGGCGCTGGAGGTGGGTGGACGTCGGGGCTGCACACCCCTGACTCAGCCGTGTGGGAACTGGGAGGGAGTGCTGTGCTTGAAACTCCCAGGGTCAGGAAGCGGGTGGTGCCGGGCTTTGGGAGTCTGCGACAGCGTGGACACAATTCTTCCGGATCGCCCTCTTCTTTGGGTTTCCTAGAATGGAGAGGGATCAGCCCTTAGTGACACTTCTTGGTGAAGGCTGCTTGTCCCAAGGGTAGTAGGTTAGCAAAAAAAAACAACAACAACAACAAAAAATTGCCCGTCTGGGCGAGCTATCCCGGACAGTGTTTACACAGCAAATACTGCCCTTCTTGCCTGGACTCAGGTGAGTAGAGGAGGAAAGGAGAGATAGGGAGGAGATTCTTGTCTCTCTGAAATCTTCCTGGGTGGGAGTGCTGGCCAGATGATGGGGTTGGGAAGGGCAAATAGTTCCAAAAACTCAAGAGACCTGCAGCTGAATGAGCCCCGTGGAGCACTGGCTGGAGGGATCCTAGTCTGTTGGACCTCCCGTCTCAGGCAGCCCTCAGTAGCCTGGGATTTCTGCCTCAGAAGCCAAACTTTGGGAAAAGAAAAGTGGAGTGTGCTGACAGTCTCTGGATCAGGCGCTGCTTTGAGAGATAGCCCTGGGTGTGGGGGCAGGCTGCTGCATTTTGCCTGGATTGTAGATAGGCAGAGGCTCAGGACAGGGTCTCGTATTGGCTAGCGGTCTTCATTGTGCACACTGGGGAGTCTGAGGTGGGTCTCTGTGGCCCTGCCTCCGGTGTTGGTGCATGCAGAGCTCTCTGTCCAGGGTGTTCTGTCCCATGACAGTGATGGCATGAAGTTTCCTGAGCACTTACTACAGACACTGGGCCAGCCCCTGCACCATCGGAGTGAGCCTGTCAAGAGCTGCCGCTTGCTTCGGGTCTGTTCACCTGCCTGGCTCAGGAGGGAAACTGACACTCTGGTCCTGGTGGGCACCGTTGCTCTGTCCTCTGCCCTAATGGTGTTTCTGCCATCACTTGGATATAGCTGAACAGCCAGCCTTTTTTTTTTTTTCTTGGTGGGAGGGATCCTTTTGAGGTAGGATTTCACTATGCAGTTCAGGCTGGCCTTGAGCTCACTTTTGTAGCCCAGGCTGGTCTTGAACTCACATCGATCTTCCTGCGTTAGCCTCCCACGTGCTGGGATTACAGGCATGCGCCCCAGCGCCTGGCTGAAAAGCCAGCCTTTCTCCCCAGCCCTAGATTTACCTGCTCTGCCTGTGATCCCATTTTGCCCCTCAGGCATATCAGCTCAATGAGAGCAGGCATTGTGTTTACTGCCCATGTCCCCTTCAGGCTACCAGTGCCCAGAGCAAGGCTCTTGTGGAGAGTATCCTATGCAGAGGGAAGGAGGGAGAGAAGGAGAGATGGAGGGAGGGAAGGAAGGAAGGAAGGAGGGGCTTCAGCTGCTGCCTGAGGTCACAGCGCACAGAGGCTAGCAGAGCCTGTCTGGTCCAAGACTCAGTCTAGTCCCTTCCTCTGAGGTGCCACAGGCAGTGGTTTAGAGCAGCCCCACTGGGTCACCATGAGGTTCACCTGGCTCTGCTGGGCCCTTAGGGGCAACTGTACTCACCTGTCCGCTCTTCTGAGCCTGCGTAGGAAAGTACAGGGCTTCTTAGCAGCTCATGACTCTAGATCCTTCCTAGAAGGGTGCAGGTTGGTCCTGTTTACTGCTGAAGTGGAGTGGATTTTCCCTGGGGTGATAGTGCCAAGTTGTCTTTCGAGACATGAGGTTTTTTTGTTGTTGTTCCTAATTAAGCTTCTTGGTACAGTTTAGGGTATACATAATAATCACATTTATCATAGAGACTTTATACCTGTACATGATACAAATCTTTTTTTTTTTTTGAGATAGGGTCTGGCTATGCAGCTCAGGCTGGCCTTGAACTCACTTTTGTAGCCCAGGCTGGTCTTGAACTTGCACCGATCTTCCTGCCTCAGCCTCCCAGTGCTGGGAGTACAGGCGTGCACCACCACGCCCGGCCACAATACAAATCTTGGTTCATTTTCCCCCATTCCCTGTTCTCTCTTCATTCTCTTCCCCTCTCTATTCATAAAAGCACTGTTTCCATCTTCTCCCTTGCTTGTTTTCTTCCGTTCCCTTCCTTCCCTCCTCCCTCCTCCCTCCTCCCTCCTCCCTCTCCCTCCTCCCTCCTACCTCCTCCATCCTCCCTCCTCCCTCCTCCCTC
>PVJA010037482.1:0-20361 GCA_004027025.1 Myocastor coypus | reverse complement strand
AAAAAAAAAAAAAAAAAAAAAAAAAAAAAAAAAAAAAAAAAAAAAAAAAAAAAAAAAAAAAAAAAAAAAAAAAAAAAAAAAAAAAAAAAAAAAAAAAATTCATTTAAAAAATAGCCGGGCGGGCGTGGTGGCGCACGCCTGTAATCCCAGCACTTGGGAGGCTGAGGCAGGAGGATTGGTACGAGTTGGAGACCAGCCTGGGCTACCAAAGTGAACTCAAGGCCAGCCTGAACTGCATAGCGAGACCCTGTCTCAAAAAAAGACAATAAATAAATAAATAAATAAATAAATAAATAAATAAAATTAAACGTGCTTTTAGGGCTGGGGGTATAGCTCAACCATGAGATCCTGAGTTTGATTCCAGTACAAAAAAAGGTATCTCCCCCCCCCCCACATCAACCCTCTCAGAGAATAGTAACAAGAAAGATAGCAAATAATACAGGAAATCATTTCATTATGTTTGGTTTTGTACATTATTCCTAAAAAAAAAAAAGAGAGAGAGAAATATCTTACATATTTTACAAATAAACTTCCAAAACTGCTTTGAAATAAAATACTAAAGTTAGTAAATTATTCCTTCATTCTAAGAAAATGGTTTGTAATTTGGTCCTTCAGTCTCATCAAGCATTATGGAAAAGTTGTAACGTCTTCATGGACTTAGGAGATTACCATGAAGAGGAGCTAGGGAAAATATACAAAGAAAGGTATTAAACTTGTAAAAGTATTTGGTTATCAGAGAAAATGCAAGCTGCACAATCTTAAAGTGGAAAAAAATAATTGTCAGAATGTGGTTTTATGAAGGGTCTACAATTTTTCTTTTGGTTTATTCAAATTTCCTTTTCCCCTTCCAAGCAGCAAAGTAACCTAATTTCCATCTTGCAAAGGCTCCTTTCTGTATTGGAGTGAGAACCAATGCAGGAATTTAAAAGTATATATGTATGTATTTATGTATGTATGTATGTATGTATGTATGTATTTACATATGGATTGGGAATCAGACTCAGTACTTTGCATTTGGTGGGCAGGTGCTGTGCACTGAGCTATGTCCTCGACCCTCTAAAAATGTTTCACCACAGTTTTAAGGCTGACTTTCTGTACGCTGTTTCTGATTCCTGTGGGGATGCTAGTCATGCTGCATATCAAAGCTGAATGCCTATCAGATGCGAGCTCAATGTGTGAGTGTGGAAATAAAGGAAGAAGCCCCCCCCAAAAAAAGTATTTGGTTATGAGGAAATATTTTGCAGACAAATATTGGCTTATTTATATATCAAAAATGTTTTGCTAATCTAATAACCTCGACAGTCTATAACTGTCCTTAATTATACCTATGTTAAATTTTAAAATGTTCCCCTCAAAGATCAGATATTTGGTCTTCCCTATGCAGACTACCAAAATAATGTAAGCCTCAACATAGACACATACTCACCAGTTCACTGTTAAAATAAGATGAGTAATATATCACTATGTACCTGACCCTATAAACTTCACAGTCTTCACATCCATCATTTTATTTGAGTTTCAGAATGACCCTGTGAGATAAAATAAGACTATCATGCCTGTTGCACAAATAAGAAATCAGAAAAGTTCAAAACTGGAGGGACTAAGTTAAGTCCTTCAGGCTACTAAGTGAATCCTAATAAAGCTAAAATGTAAATCTCATATTCTTTCTCTGAACTATACATAAATATGTTGGTTGATGACAAAATTAGCAGTGAGACACAAATTTTCTTCGTTTTTGTGAAACAGAATAAAGTAAGTCGCCGGGCGTGGTTGCTCACGCCTGTGATCCCAGCACTCGGGAGGCTGAGGCAGGAGGATCGGTGTGAGTTTGAGACCAACCTGGGCTACAAAAGTGAGCTCAAGGCCAGCCTCAACTGCATAGCAGAGACCCTTTCTCAAAAAGACAAAAAAAAAAAAAAAAGAAAAAGAAAAAAATAAAGTAAGTCAGACCACTGGCAATCTTATACAAAAGAAAGCCCACACCTGAAAGCAATTTTAACAATACCAAGTCATCCAAAAGTCAACAAATTTCACTTACTGTGCTGCTGAAGTGTGCTTACCTAATTATTTTCTATTGAAGGCTCCTCCTGTGATTTGATAATGAGGTTTAAATAAAGCATACACTGTAGACATACTGTAGGGGACCTATAAGCATCACTTTAATAAACCTGTGGGTTTTATAAAATCTTAGACAGAATCAAAGACAAATTTTACCTCAATTCCACAAATATTTAGAAAAAATTTTCAGCTATTCCTGAGATTTCAGACACAAAGAAGGCCAAAATGCCTCTAACAAATAGTTTCTTCTGCTACCTAGCTTTGCCAATGTATTCTTACATGATCTAAGTTACTTAAAATTACTTATAAACTCTTTGAGGATAGTACTGGCAAATGTTAGACATTCCACAAGAAAACTAGGCCACGCCCACTTACTGTATGAACACAGATGTTACCCTTCCCACACAGCAAGCAAGTGAGTCACTCCTTTGAGAGACATTGTGGCCCAGTCCTTTGTATAAGGGAAAGTAACATAAAACTCCTTAAGTAATTCCTTTAATCTTAGGTATAATAAATCACAGCTACTACCATACATGGGTTGAGTTTCCCTCACACAAAATCACTGGGACCCAAAGTACTACAGATATTATGGAATCTGAACTATTTCCATTGTACAGAATGAGGTACCCTGGAGATATGACACAAAATTCATTATGCTTTATACTCCTGAAGGTAAGTCTCAATAAATTTATACATGAAACGAAGTTTCATGATGTGACATTTTCTACTTAACATTTTGAACTTTGTACTCTTTTAGATTCCAGGTTTCACTGTATCTGATATATAATTAAATCTACTGTATAAAAAGATCTGGGGTAGGGGCTATAGGCGATATAGCTTATGGGGTCCTGAGTTTGAATCTCAGTACCCCCCCACACACATACATAAAAAGATCTGAGATAAAAAAACAGGAAGATGGGAAGAAAAATAATTTGTGAAATTACCTGCAATTATAAAATATATATTATAAATTAATTAAATTCATCTTTTACAAAGTATTAAGCTAATGCTAAGACCCATCATTTGATTTTATAATCAACCATGGATATAATGTACTCAGGAGTTGGACCAACTGAATATATTAAATAGATGTCAGTGGTTTTATAAGCCATGATTATCAGTCGCTCAATACTATCAATTATAAGGAAGGCATACAGTTCCAATGTATATGACCTTAGCTATTAATGAATAGCTAATTTATTATTAATCAACCTTTAGCTTAAGGTTTATTTTATTTTAGTAGGAAGATATTAACAAAATTTTAATACTAGCAAAATGTCCACGTATTTTAAACCTCATTTTCTTTTCTTCACTTTTCGGCATTTTTAAAGATTTCTGCTCTTCCTTTTTATTTTGTTCTAATTCAATGTGTCCTCCAAGTCAAGCACTGAGACCTCCCGTATGATGGCAGCCCCTTCAGCACCAAAAGATCTGACAAAATAAAACAGCAGCTCTCAATTCTGTGCTTTATTCCTTCCATCAATAATTGGTGCTCATAGCCGGGCGTGGTGGCTCACGCCTGTAATCCCAGCACTTGGGAGGCTGAGGCAGGAGGATCGGTGCGAGTTCGAGACCAGCCTGGGCTACAAAAGTGAGCTCAAGGCCAGCCTCAACTGCATAGTGAGACCCTGCCTCAAAAAGACAAAAAAAAAAAAAAAAAAAAAAAATTGGTGCTCACATCTTGAGTGCTTGAATTTGCCACTACAGTTGAAATAAGAAATTGTGAATTTTTGACACATGCCTGTAATCCCAGCACTTGGGAGGCTGAGGCAGGATTGAGACCAGCCTGGCCTATAAAAGTGAGCTCAAGGCCAGCCTGAACTGCATAGCGAGACCCTGTCCAAAAAGACAAAAAATAAATAAACAAACAAAAGTTCTGAAACAAGAAAAAAAGAATAAAAAAATAAAATTAAAAAAAGACATGGTATGATATTATTTGGGGGGGGAACAATGGTGGTGAAGAGATAAATCAGAGGCTAAAATGCTTGCCTGGCAAACATGAAATCCTGAGTTTGATTCCCTAGCACAAAAAAAAAAAAAAAAAGAAAGAAAGAAAATCAGTGGCATACTATTTAATACAGAAAAGAGTTGTCACACTGTATATTCTTAGGAAAAGTCTAAGTTTACAAACATAGTCCCAGGTCGATTTTATGTGCTGCATCTATGGAAAACCAAGGCAGACTCAACTTTGTAGGAAAAAAATGAGTGGGGAAGGAATAAAATTGACAATTCAACACAGCACAGTTAAGTGACGACTACTGCTAAAGGAAAATAATCACTCTGGATGCACATGTAGGAGGAAAAGCAAAGTGAAGAAGCCACAGTCTTCACACTGGCTATAAGTTCCCATGCATTTTTGTGGCTAGAACTTAGAAAGTGACTGGAACTGTTCTCCCTTTCAAAAGCAGGAAAAGGGGTTATCCTGAGGTCAGGAGCCTCTAATGTGGCTCTCAATTTAAATTGTGTTAACTGGCTCTGCCCTTGGATGAAAGCGATCGTGACCAGATCAATGTGCTCTGCAGCTGGTTGGTCAGCTGCTCCAGAGTGGGAGCCAGCCTGTACAACATGCCACAGCCCTCTCACAGCGCTGGGCCTCCTAAAATGTGAGTGCAAGCCCATATCACTGCCACTCATTCATAAAAGGTATTTTCAGCTCCACAACACAAGTAAAGTAAATATGAACTGAAAATATCATCCTCTTGATATTTCAGTGGTGGAAGCATTCTACATTTTAGCCTGACAGTCACTGGGCAATGGAATCTTGCACACCTGTGTATGAAACAATTATGTGAGTTCAAATGTCTGCTTTAGCAGCATCAACTGAAGGAGTGTTAAACAAGGAAATCTGAAAGGAAGCCTAGTATTTTGAAAAAGGAGCTAAAAAGATTAGAAGAGAGCAGGGGCCCCATATCCATGTAACAACACACAGCCATTTTAAAAGAAACACCATGGGTATAAAATTTTATGATAGTTGCTACAAACTACAAGAAGCATCTAATATGAGATCAATGTATTATTCCAGTTTTTCTATGAAATCCAAATTTAAAACTTTGAGAAGGTGTTTCAAGAGAAGAAAAGGAAAAGGAGAGGAGAAGGTGGTAGAGGAAGAGGAGGAGGAAGAAGAAATAATGCACTGACATAGGAGAGTATAGTCACTAAAATTAAGGACCTGATGAGTGAAGTAAGGCTATATTACACTAACCAAGTAGGTAATTCAAACTACAAAACGAAAAACTATATATACCTAATTACCACAGTATTTTAACTTAAAACATCCAAATGTGCTGATCAATCCTTTCCTGTGAACTGAAAACATCTGAATCCACAATAAGGATAAGAGCTCCTTATAGAAAACACACACCAACAGACTCTACCATTTCTAGCTGGATTTCTTAAGACTAAAGGGAACTTTGAAAAAATGTGTAAAGCAATGAATGTCAAGCTCTTCTACATTTGTAGGATCTTTCCAGGCATTTGCCTTCCTTCCATCTAATTCCAAATTTTTTTTCAGCAACTTACTTTTCAAAATTTTCACAAAATATCATTATCCTTGTGTAAGGGTATTGGTTCAGATAATTTCTGATTAAATTATATAAACCCAACAACAAAATGGACAAACAACCTCTACAAAAAGAAATTTAAACCACAGTAAAGCCTACTATCCACTAACTAGTTAGTATTAAACATGCCATGGCCACCAATCAGTCAGCCAGAGGAAAAGCCATAATTACTCAGATCGTCAAGAGCTCCTACTTTCCCACACACACTAAATGCTATACACAATGGTCTTCGCAAGCATAGAATCCTTTATGTCACCCCCTATTAGAAACGAAATGAATTTTATTCTTACAACAAAAACTGTTTGAAACACATAGGTCTCAGCTAAGATTTAGTGCTTACCTTACAAAGGAAGTAAAAAATATTAACCATAGGATTTAACCTAATGATAGAAAATAAATTCCTGGCTTTACCATGCTTTGGGAACAAAGTTTATAATGGCTCACAGGTATCTGATTTCATGTCCATTCATACAGTTGAACTCCTAACAGCCTGTTTCAGATTTGACTCAATGTAAGTTATCAGATGTACAAACAATCAATAGGAAAGAAAATTGTATGCCCTACAGCAAAGTTCTCAGGAAGTTTTAAGTAGAATGAGACAGTAAAATTGGTACAGATTTATCATTATATAATCCAGAATTAATCATTCTCATTAACTTCACTGAATTATTAGAGAAGAAATCATCAATTTATTATACTAAGTATGAAGGATTAGTTAAACATACTGAAAAAAAAGTGCGAGAAACATGAAGATGCTCTTTAAAGTAGACCCTCTTCTGTGGTTCCAATTCCTTTCCAAAAATATATGGATGATTGTGGTGGTGTATGCCTGTAATCCCAGAGCTGGGGAGGCAGAAAGAGGTGGATCACTGCAAATTCATGCTGCACAGTGAGGCCCTGAACTGGATGATAAATAAATAAATAAATCCACATATACATACATATATATATATATATACACACACACATATATATATATATATGGATTGGGGGGCCAGGAATATAATTGTGTCACACATAGCCTTCCTGGTAAACACAAGGTCCTGAGGGGGTTTTTTTGTTATTTTGTTTTTTTTTGTCTTTTTGAGACAGGGTCTCACTATGCAGTTCAGTCTGGCCTTCAGCTCATTTTTGTAGCCCAGGCTGGTCTGGAACTCACACCGATCCTCCTGCCTCAGCCTCCTGAGTGCTGGGATTACAGGCGTGCGCCGCCACGCCCGGCTAAGGTCCTCTGAGTTTGATTCCTGGTTTAAAAAAGAAAAAATTGCCAGGCGTGGTGCGCACCTGTAATCCCAGCACTCGGGAGGCTGAGGCAGGAGGATCGGTGCAAGTTTGAGGCCAGCCTGGGCTACAAAAGTGAGCTCAAGGCCAGCCAGAACTGCATAGTGAGACCCTGTCTCAAAAAGACAAAAATACATAAATAAATAAATAAAAATTATGGATAAAACCCTTTTTTCTGACATACAGACTTGATTTTCAATCTAGAAATGAAAATATGGTAGCATAAATCTCCTGTTTTACAAGTATCATTCCAACCATTTCTTGTAGCCCTAATATTTATCTACCTTTTGCATATGCACTGAACAAATATTACTAATTATTTTTTTATTTTGATATTCCCATTGTTATTTTTTATGATTTAATATTTTTATTGTTTAAATTTAACAATGGTTATATTACATATTTTCATCATCAGATCAGTTTAGATTAATAGATATAGGCATTATATTACTAATTATTATCCTCAGTGTCTCAAAGGACAGAGAAAAGTTTCTACTTTTTATTCTATAGTAAAAAGGATTAGATTTAATGATAACTTTCACTGAACTTCCATAAGGTTTTTGTTTTGTTTTGTTTTTTGTTTTTTGTCTTTTTGAGACAGGGTCTCGCTATGCAGTTCAGGCTGGCCTTGAGCTCACTTCTGTAGCCCAGGCTGGTCTCGAACTCACACCAATCCTCCTACCTCAGCCTCCCAAGTGCTGGGATTATAGGCGTGCACCACCACACCCGGCCTTCATAAGGTTTTTATCTTTCAATAACATTTATGGTTTACTATCCTAACACTAGCTTTGACCCAAAATGTAACACATCAAGGACAACTTGAAGGATATGTACAATTAGCTTCAATACTGAAATGTGAGCAATCTTCTCTGTCTTAAAGGTTAATCAGCTAACTGACACCCTATGCACTAACCACCATTTTTTTTTTTTTTTTTTTTTTGTGGTACTGGGGTTCAAACTCATGACCTTGCACTTGCCAGGCAGGCAACACCATATTTTTAAGAATAAAAAAAAGTGTACAGAAAATGATTAATACCTACTGACATTATGAACATTTTTTCCTTCAACAAGTAAGATTAAGTTTAGGTAATTCCACCTACAAAATTCAAGATGGGAAATGACTTTTAAAAAACTTTGATATGAATTAATTTGAAACTAAGAGCATTTTAGAAACTCGTTATAGTACGAAAAATTAGTAACATTCACATATTTAAAAGGCTACATTTTAGCCGGGTGTGGTGGCTCACGCCTGTAATCCCAGCACTTGGGAGGCTGAGGCAGGAGGATCAGAGCGAGTTCGAGACCAGCCTGGACTACAAAAGTGAGCCCAAGGCCAGCCTGAACTGCATAGCGAGACCCTGTCTCAAAAAGACAAATAATAATAATAATAATAAATTAAAAAATAAAATAAAATAAAAGGCTACATTTTATTTTTTTGTTTTTTAGCTTTATCCCACCTCCTCTCCCTGGACCCCTGCCTTGTAGCCCTCCAGAGCTATGTTCAGAACCTAAAAGGCCACATTCTTACAGTTACTGTAAGAATGAAATTTTAGGGCAGAGCGTGGTGGTGCATGACTGTAATCCCAGCACTTGGGAGGCTGAGGCAGGAGGATAGTTGTGAGTTTGAGACCAGCCTGGGCTACAAAAGTGAGCTTAAAGCCAGTCTGAACTGTATAGCAAGATCCTATCTCAAAAGGACAAAAAACAACAAAAAAAGAAATTTTAATTCCCTTCAAAATAATTTAAATCCATATCATAAGACATTTTTCAATTATCAACAAATATGTATTCTTGGGGCTGGAGGGATGGCTCAGTGGTCTATAGTGCCTGCTTAGGAACACTTAGGTGGCAGCAGGGACCACATTTCGATCTCTAGCACCACATGCTGCGCCAGCCTCGCCCCCAGGGCAGGCTGAGCTGGCCATAATAAAAAAAAATGAAAACCATCAAAAAAAAAAAAAAAAAAGTATTCTTTTAGGTTTTTAAGGTACAAATCTCATAAAATCTCACACTTTCTAAATATTCATGTAGATTTCCATAAGAATAATAAGATACTTGACATAAGGTAAAGACAAATTTTCTTATGTTTAAAAGAAATAACATATATATAAACAACTTTCTAGCCTTGGTCTCTAAGAAAAATCTGAACTGAAAAACAAAATATGCCATTTTGTTATTTTACAATTTATGGCACAATAAACGCTTATTGCATTTTTCAAAACTAACATTTTATTAAAGCATTTGCAGGATGAATTCTACTGGATAGTAGCCAACCTTTCTCAGCAACAGTGGAAGACTTGGCAACACATTAAGAATGCAAGCAATCTTCAAACTTCTAGCGAAGTTTTTCTCCATAGAAAAGAAAGTGCCGTTAAGAAAAATATTACTTTTATAAGGTCGATTAATATTGAAGATAGATACTGTACCTCCCAAAAAAGAGTCTAAGACTGAGTTGGTTAATCATAGAACATAAAGCTATCATCATAAGAATGCCTTTTTTTGTGAGTTTTTTGTTTCTTTCTTTCTTTTTTTTTTTTCTTGGCATGGTGATCACCCTAATCCTCCACATTACTTGCTAAGTAGAAAATTAGAAATTACTCACATACCAATCCTAACACAGAGAGAACATAACAATATGCCAATTTACAAACATACTCTACTTTTTGCTACAGGTTTGTAATAAAGTCCAGGTTAAAAGAGTTAATCAAAATAGGTAAGAAGAAAATGTGTACCTGACTAGGCTGCATAGCCAGAGCCTTGTTTTTCTCCAAAAGTTTTTCAGTATGACTTACAGAATGTTCCACTATAATAATTCTTAGTTACAAATAGAAAAGTACTGGATTCAATTAACATAAGGTAAAGAGAACAGATGGGAAAAGACATACATATGCACGACAAACAACAAATTTTTTAAAGATTTCCTATAAAGACACAGAAAAATATTTCAGAACAGTAACACCTGAGTTAACAAGAATGTCAACAGGATACATCTATCTAATTTAAGTATAAGGAATTACATGGATTCTAATTAATGAAAGATTGGCTATGATGGCCTAGATTCTCTTTGCTTTATTATTGTTCATAATCAATTCAGCCTTGATCCTCAAAAGCTGAGAGGTAACATATTCCTGCAGTTCATTCATACCCAAGGAGTGAACTGCTGATTACACATAACCTGGACACTAGTGACCAAAGGTTTACAACATAGAGGATGTCCGCTTTGCATGACAGAGAACAAGTTTTAGAAACAACTTAAGGTAGGTTCAAATCCTGGTTTCTTCCTTTGGATGCTGGGAATGGTTGGAAAATGACAGGGAAGGCCATGCTTATTTATGTTCCTCTTTCGAGAAAGTACCAGCTATCTTGAAAAATTGCGAGCCATAAATTAAAGTATATTGGGCCAGCAAAGTAAGCACTAATAAGTGTTATTCATTTACTCTACGCTCTCTGTTATGAAGGCCAAATACACACACTATGACCACATACCACTAATGCCCTTCTTCCCCAGTCACAGCCAAAAAAAAAGAGTAAATAACTTGTGGTATATATAACATGGAGCCAAATCGGCAAAATTGTTTCTACAAAAAAATATTCTCAACTTGTCAGAATAAATAAGACTAAATAGCTCTCTAGAGCTTATATTTCATACACACTGAGAACATCTGTTAAGTGTAAGTTTGTTACAAGAGCCAACAGATCTTTCTCCACCGAGGCATATACAATGGCTTTGTGCTGAACCTGCTATTTCATAGCCCATCTGAGGTCATGTTTCCAGCAAGTGTTTCATCACCTCAAGGATTTTATCTGGGCCTTCTATTCCCTTCAGCTTATGGGGTTTTGCTCAGGCCTCTCTGCTTTGCACAAGCACATTCCTGCACCCAGAATGGGTGTCCCACCCCTTCTTCATCTCATCCTATGTCCCACTGGCAAACATTTACTTTTTCTTTATAATTTTACCCAAAAACTTTTCTTCTAGAGGCAGTATCAGAGATCTTACGGACCTGTGAAAGCCACAGAGAGGGAAGAACTAATTAATTTACTTCTCCACAGAAGTTGAGTGACCTGTAATGGAGTCAATAAGTTCAGACATACTGAATACCAGTCAGTATTGCAGTACTGTACAAGCGCAAATGAAAAAGGAAGGAAGTGGCACAGCAAAGCCACACTGTCACAGTCTCTCCAAAAGCCTACAAGAAACACATATGTTTGTGCTATTCTAAAGCATAAATTCTGTCACGTGCCACCATTTATGTCAACAAGTCAACTGCACGTATGTGCAGTTATGGGTGGTCCCATAAGATTCTTTTTTTTTTTTGTCTTTTTGAGACAGGGTCTTGCTATGCAGTTCAGGCTGGCCTTGAGCTCACTTTTGTAGCCCAGGCTGGTCTCAAACTCGCACCAATCCTCCTGCCTCAGCCTCCCGAGTGCTGGGATTACAGGCGTGAGCCACCACGCCCGGCTCCATCCCATAAGATTCTAACAGCTGAACTAGGCATGGTGGTGCACACCTGTAATCCCAGCCCTCAAGGGGCTGAGGCAGGAGGATTGTTTTGAATTCAAGACCAGCATGGGCTACAAAGTGAGCTCAGGGCCAGCCTAAACTGCATAGTGAAACCCTCACAGAACATACACACACACACACACAAAAAAAAAAATTATAACAGTGCTCAGAAATTCCCATCACCTCATGATGTCACAGTGATGCCTTTCTCATGTGTCTGAAACAACTTAGCTGGTATGAACAAGCCTACCACAGTCAGGCACATAAAAACACATATACAATTATTTACAATAGACAGTACTTGATGAAAATAAGTGACTTAGTGATTTATGTATTTACTACACTTTTTATCATTAGAGGGCACTCTCTCTACTTATAAAAACAGTTCCCTATTTAACAGCATTCCACAGTACTCCAGCAGCAGCCTCATACATCTTGTTGGCAATCTGTGACTGTATCGAGAAGCCATACTGAGTGAGATCTACACCATACAGATCTGTGTAAGTCCACTGTGATGTCTGCACCATGACTAAAGCTCCTCATGATACATTTCTCAGAGTATGTCCCTGGCATTAACTGAGGCACGACTGTCTGTTTATCCTTCCCGATCCTGACCTACCAAAGGCTTTGTCTACATCTGCACTCTGCACATTAGCACTGCCAAATGGCCACAGCAAAGCAGTTTCAACCAGCAAACGGAAAGGAACCTCAACAGTGATCAACAGTGCCACTGTATTTCTCAACTGAGCTGATCCCCTACTTCCCTTCATGCCTACTTCAAACTACATTCACCATCCACAATTATATAACCTCCCCCTACACCACAGCTAGATGCACTTGTATATGCACCCGCACAGACACTCACACAGTGTGAAAAACAGAAGCCTTCATATAGAAACTTCCTCAAGTAGGGGCCGGGCAGGATGGCTCACTGGTCTAAAGCTCCTGCTTGGGAAAGCTTGGGCGGCTTCAGGGACCTCGGTTCAATCCCTGGCACCACATGCTGCGCCAGCCCTGCCCTCTGGGGGGCGGGCTGAGCTGGCCATAAAAACGAGTGAATAAACAAACAAAGGTTCTGAAACAAGAATAAAAATAATAAAATTTATTAAAAAAAAAAAAAGAAACTTCCTCAAGTCAATCCACACCAATATCTTTACCTCTCCTTCACTATTTTCTAAGTTTCTTCACTTTCTTACCCTCCTTAAAAGCATTTTCTCTTTGGAACCAGGCATGGTGGTGCATGCCTATAATCCCAGCATTTGGGAGACTGAGGCAGGAGGATCAGTGCAAGTTCGAGACCAGCCTGGGATACAAAGGTGAGCTCAAGGCCAGCCTGAACTGCATAGTGAGAACCTATCTCAAAAAGACAAAAACAAAAAACAAAAAACAACAAAAAAAAAAACCCTTTGAGAGACTGAAGATTGAAAGTTTGAGCCTCATCAACTTAGCTTAAGTTTAAAAAAACAAAAACAAAAACAAAAACAAACAAACAAACAAAAAACTGGGGATACAGTTCAGTGTGAAAGCCTTGAAGTCAATCCCCCTTACAGGGAGACATAAAAAAATAAATTTTTTTCTTTACTAAAACCCTATCCTGGTTTTCTTCCAATCTCTCTGGCTTCTCCTTTATTGCACTACTTAACTCTCTGATCCATACACACACACATACACACACACACACACACACACACACACACACACACACACACCACGCAGAGTGTAGCCATTAAATACTAGAGCTCTTAAACCTTAGGAATTTTTCTTCTTGTTTGTTTATTCAGTAAGCTCATCCAGGCATACAGCTTCAATAGCACTTATGTAACTCTCAAATTTTGACCTCTAATCCTAAACTCTTTTACAGAGCTACAGACTCATATCCAATTGTATACTTGGGTATCTCAGATACCTCAACTATCAAAGTTAGGCCTTATTCTTCAGGGAAAAAATAAAGTTCAAAGTCAAACTGTACATCAAGAGAATACACTGCCTCTGTAAATGGGTCTAGGAGTTAGACTTTATAATTACTGCGTATTCTGAAGTTTATTGTGGTTCTGAATGGGCCCTGAGAATTCAAACTGTCTACAATGAGTTTACAGCCTACATTAACTATCATTCATCTCTCTTCAACAAATAACTCTACTATTCCAGGAAATTCTTGTTGAAGCAGATAAGACTTGCAAATAACTTCATTGTTCATTTCAGGAACTTCCAAAAAAAACTATATAAACCAACATCAGACTATTTAGTTTTGTTAATAAATATCAGTAAATGACTGTTCACTTTCCAAGAGTCTTTGAACACCTTACCTCAAAACCCATGCTTTGCTATATCTGTCAACCCTGAGCTATTATATCATAATCCTTATCCTAATTCTAATCAAGCTTCACATTGAGATAGTGCCTACCTTAACCAGAGGCCAAATGCTGAATAAATACTCCAACATTGCTGTCCCTAGTGACGCCCCCACTTGCAGATGTTACTGGCTCCAAAAGTAGCAGTATTCTACCTTCTTGCTATGAGCAACAAGTTATTTTTTGTGGCAATTTCCAGAAGCCAACTTTCCTAACACTACCAAATAGCTCTGAAATGTCTACTAAAAATTTAGCTCGACTGAGCATGATAGAGTATGCCACAATCCCAGGACTCTTGAGAGGCTGAGGCAAAATGACTTCAAGTTCCAGTATTGCCTCAGCAACTTAGAAAGACCCTGCCTCAAAATAAAAAGGGCTGGGAATGTAGCTCAGTGCAAATACCCTAGGTACAAGCCTCAGTACTACAAAAAACAAAAATAAAATTAATTCAGCAGTACTGGCCAGATAGCTCAGTGGATTAAAGCACCTGCTTAGGCAGACACAGGGGCCAGGTTAAATCCCTGACCTGCCATGCCAGCCCTACCCCTGGAGCATACTGAGAGGGCAATGGAGACTTGGTGTGGTGGTGGGCACCTCTAGTCCAGCTCTTTGAAGGCTGAAAAACAGGAAAGATCACTACAAGTCCAATCTATGCAGATAGACCCTATACTAAATACATTTAAAAAAATTAATTCAACATGCTGGGTGTGTTGACACATAACTGTAATCCCTGTATTATAGAGACAGTTAAATTAGTTATAAATATTACAGGTAGTCAGACAGGGCTAGGCCCTCAAAGGAGTTAGTGTAGAGAATAGAACACATTATAAATGAGGCCAAGGTGGCACATGCCTGTAATCCCAGCACTTGGGAGTCTGAGGCAGGAGGATCAGTGTGAGTTTGAGACCAACCTAGGCTACAAAAGTGAGCTCAAGACCAGCCTGAACTGCACAGCAAAACCCTGTCTCACAAAGGCAGACCAACCAACCGACTGACCGAACAACCACATTTAATTATGGCTGAAGGAACATCCATTGAAGCTAGGTTTCAAGATAAAATGGAATGACCAGGCCTGCATGCCTCCCAAGGAATAAGCAATAAATTGAAGGTTATACTATAATTGATATCACCTAGTCCAATAAAGTTTCCCTAGACATCTGTCACCAAAGGGGGTGACCAGAACCTTCTTACTCATGTCTTCCTAAAAAGGTCTATGTGCACTTGCTATGTGACCTGCTTCTCCACTGGGCCAACATTATCTAAGTGGCTATACTTGTAATCTTATTTATTGGCTGATCAAAATTTTGTCCCATATTGCACCAACCTCATGGTTTTGCTCTATAAATATCTTTTGAGAACCAGGCTTGTTGGCAACCCACTCAGGCCCCCATCTGAAAGAGCTGTCCTTCTGACAATAAAAGTCCCTACTCTTAAACTCTGTTGTTTCTTAGAATTCATTCCTCAATCCTGAGGAACGCAAACTTGATGTATCGGCCAACTAGCAGGTGGGGAGCTACTCCCCTTATGCCAAGTAGACTCCAGTGCCAGCGCTCTGGGAATGGTGAGCAGCAGGACTGCAAATTCAAACCTGATCTGGGCAATTTAGCAAGAACCTATGTCAACACTTAGAAAAGCAGGCTATGCTGGGAATGCTGCTTGCTGCAAAGGCCCTCAGTTCAATCTTTCAATCCCCAGTACAAAAAAAAAAAGAAAAAGAAAAAAAGAGTGACTCATTAAATTTCCTAAATACCAAATAAAGAGATTACCAGTAACAGAGCACTCATAATATCTAAGGAAGTTGAGAAATAGATTACAGACAAGACTAGTAAGCTAAGAAAGCATATATGTCAAACTAGGATAAGGAAAACTATAATGCACACTATGAAATACACTACACTGTAACAGTGAAAAGAAACTTCCACCAAGAGTAAATGCATAAGCATTTCTATTTCTGTTAAAGTCCCTAAAAGACCACAAACACCCTTAGGGAGAAAGAGTTTGAAAGAAAAGGTTAAGCACTTAAAATACCTCAAAGATTGGAAGAAACTGAAGTATTCAAATTTTAAGGTCTAAATGTGAAAATGGTAACCAAATACAGTAAAAGATCTGGATGAATTCCCTCAGAACCTTATTGTAATGAAGACTTCTACTTCCAAACACAGGAACATAAAAGGGAAAATTATATTCCCATGTAAAAATGAAAACTTCTGCACAAAAATAAAGTTTTGTAAATACACACAAAAACAATATAAAAATTACAATACATATTACATATGAAGGGCTAATCTCCTTCGAAAGAAACTCCTGAAACCAAGAAGATCTGATCTAACAGGAAAAAAATAATAATAATAAAGGGGAATGTCATGTGAATTTGTTGAGGGGAATAAAAGTGAAATGTCCTTTAAACATATGAAAAAATATCCATCACTGATAAAGTGGGAAACACAACAGCCTGAACTATATTAGTTCTCATTTATCAAACACGAAAATTTCTAAAGTCTGACAACACATTCACCTGGATAGGGTATGGGAAAATTGGTCTTCAATACATTTAGGTAGTAGTACAAATGACAATTTAGCAATATCTGCCAGAACTTTCAGGGCATTTATCTTTTTCTGAAATAATAATTTAGGTTTACAAAAATCTAGTTTCAGATTTGCAAAAAAATAGAAACAGAGTTTCCTTCTATCATAGTTTCTGCTCTTAAGATCTGACAGTGGTAGTGTGCCACCCTGCATAAAACAATGCAGAAGCATCATTATTACTTACAGTACATATGCTATTTGTGTTTCCTTAGTCTGGACCCTCATGCATTTCTGCTCCGAGTGTCCACCCAGTTTACATGACACCGTTTTAACCGGGTCTGCACAGGTTCCTCTGGGCTGTGATGCTCCCCCTGACTTCCCTGTTTTTGATGACCTGGAAAACTCTGAGGAGTACTAGTCGAGCAGTTTGTAGAAAACACCTTAGCTGGGATTTCCCTGATATTTTCTCACTAGGCTGAGGTTATGACTGGGGGAGGAAGCCCATGAAAGTGAAGCGCCTTTCCCACCACATCACCCTTATAACATGACTGCTAAGTGACAGTCTGATGGCATCACTAAGGTAGCACCTGTCACATTTCTTCTAGTCAAGTTATTCTTTTCTCAATTTTCCAACTACATTCTTCGGAAAGAAATGACTTTGTGTAGCCTACACTTCAGGAGTGAGGAGTTATATGATACTTCATTGAGGACTGTGTATCTACATAAATTATTTAGTAATCGTTGGTGTAGATTTGTCCATTCTTCACCATTTAGGTATTTAGTCAATCACATATGAATTTCCACCCATGGATATTATTTTATAATTTGGATTACAACCCAGTACTACTTCATGTTCTTACCTAAATTTTTCCAGTGCTGGCCACTGGGAGTTCTTTTGTTGGCTGTGTCCTTTCAACATAGTCCACTTGTTCTGCTTGAATAGTCCTTACATTCCAACATTACATGATGCTCCAGGCCCATCTCATACTTTTATGTACTGTCCCAGTCCTACAGGTGACCATTTTTCAAAAACAGCATGGTTCCTTTCACCAGGGAATGCCACTGGAAGCTAACATCTGGGTACTACGTATGACTATTGCTGCTGCAGCGTCTTTCGCTTCGGGGCCCTCTCAACTGACACAGCGAGGAATACATGACCTAGAATACTCATCCTCAGAACCCAAACCACACATTCACTTGTACAGGTACAAATTTTACAGACAGACACATGGGTAGATAGATTCATTTGGCACGTAAGTAAAAAATAATAATCAACCAATAGGAAACAAACTAAACAATGTTATAACCACATAATGAAATTTTTAAAATATATTACTTATTTGCTGTAGTACTGTGTCCTCTGCAGGGCCTTCACAATGAATTACATCCCTAGTCCCTTTCATTTTGAGATAGTTTTTTCTGTCTCTGTCTCTGTCTGTCTCTGTCCCTGTCCCTGCTCTATCTCTGTCTTGTTTCCCTCTCTCTCCTAGTTGCCCAGGCTACCCTCAAATTTGTGATTCTCCTGCCTGCCATTCCCAAACTCCTGACATTCCACATAATGAAATTCTATGTAACCATTGAAAAAAAAAAAAAAAGATGCCCATACCCAAGCATAGTGACACATGCCTATAATCCCAGGATTCTAGGAGATGAAGGCAAGGGATGCCAAGTCTGAGCCCAGCCTGAGCAACTTAGCAAGACTATCTTATTTTTTTTTAATTTTTATTTTATTTATTATTATTATTTTTTTATTCTTGTTTCAGAACCTTTGTTTGTTTATTCACTCATTTTTATGGCCGGCTCAGCCCGCCTGGAGGTCAGGGCTGGCGCAGCATGTGGTGCCGGGGATCGAACCGCGGTCCCTGAAGCCGCCCACGCTTCCCCAAGCAGGCGCTTTAGACCACTGAGCCATCCCGCTGGGCCCTTAGCAAGACTATCTTAAAGAAAAAAAAAAAAAAAAAAAAGTGCAACGAGATAATTGAGCACATAGCTCAACATCGAGGCCTGACCAGACTGGGGGAAGAGGGAAAGGAGGAGGAGGGAGGGATGGCAGCGGAAGAGAAATAAATCAAATATGGAAAAATCTCTTGAATGAAATATGTATTTATTTATATTTATAAAAAGCAGCATAGGAGGAGAGTGTAAGCAGGACAGTAATAAGAGTTATAGGAGGAAAACAGGAAGGAGAGAGCAACAAAGGAAACAAGACTTCTCTGTTAAAAAATATTAAGTTTTAGCCGGGCGTGGTGGCTCACGCCTGTAATCCCAGCACTTGGGAGGCTGAGGCAGGAGGATTGTTGTGAGTTCGAGACCAGCCTGGGCTACAAAAGTGAGCTCAAAGTCAGCCTGAACTGCACAGTGAGACCCTGTCTCAAAAAGCAAAAAAAAAAAAAGAAAGAAACTTCCAAAGTAGAAAGGTCTAAATAATTCAGATGCTAAGAAAAAAGAAATTCATTTATGAAGAGTAAATACTATGAGACAAGCTCTCACTTACAGTCAGTTATATACACACAAAAAATGGAATTTTTATGCCACAGGCAGTTCTTAATACAGAAAGTCATTTTAAACAATATACAATTTGGTCTCAGCTTTCTCTTTTTCAGCAGCATATAGGCACATAGGAATAAAAACATAAGTTCAAATTTTTACCTTACTTGGAATAAGTAATAGTGATACCACAAGGCAAATAGTATTTGTATGCATGAATCTGAAATCTAGCTACCTTAAGGTAAAAATTTCACCCAATACTAGAGCCACCTATGTTCCATATGCATCTGAACAGTCTTCCCATTGGTGGTATATGTGCAAATAATGAAAACATAAAGTCAAAATGAGTAAACAACATAAATAAATGAATAAATAAACTGTACTTATACCTCTATGCCAAAGCTTTTGGGTTTTGTTTGTGCTTTTCAGCATCCATATCCATTTCACTTTATACACAAAGAACTATGATAAACCCATGACTTAGAATAAATTTAACAGATGGGTGTGGTGGCGCACACCTGTAATCCCAGCATTTGGGAGGCTGAGGCAGGAGGATCAGTGTGTGTTTGAGACCAGCCTAGGCTACGAAAGTGAGCTCAAGGCCATCCTGAACTACATAGTGAGACCCTGTCTCCAAAAGATAACAAAGGGGCTGGGGAGATAATTCTGTGGCAGAAGTACCTGCCTGGCAAGCACAAGGTCATGAGTTCAAATCCTGCTCCCAGAAAAAAAAAAGAATAAATCTAACAATATCTTAAATATGTCTCCAGCACTATTATGGTTTAAATATGGCATGCCGACCCCCACCACCACCATTCCTGTTGTGAGGATGCTAGCTTACTAACAATGAGTTCACCACGAAGTCTACAGCTGAATGTTTCAATAGGTGATGATCTACTTCTACAAGAAGTAGATCGCTGGCCATGATTCCTTTCTGGTCGCCAGGAGGCAAACAGGTTTCCTCAGTGGTGTTCTCCAGCCATGGTGTGGAAGAACTTGGCCGCTAACTGAAACCATTAGCCAGAATAAGTATCTCCTCCTCTTTCTCTGGCATTCTTGGTCACAACCATGAAAAACTGACTGATACAAGCAACTTGCTCAGAATTCACTATGGTATAACATGTCCTATCTTACACATTTTGTACAGTTCTATTTTTTAATATGTTAAAACCATCCAATGGACTGTACGTTTAATTCTGACATGTTTTCCTAATGTTCCACATTTTGTAGTGACCATGAACTTTTTAGCCTTCCAATCCCTGTGGAGGTACAGTGATTTGAATGCTTAAACTGGAATTTCCAGGTCATCACAGGGATAGGATCCCCACTCAATTACTTAACCTAACGCCTTTTTTTCTCATTTGAAAACAGTTACTTAAGCTGGGTGTGGTGGCTCACGCCTGTAATCCCAGCACTTGGGAGGCTGAGGCAGGAGGATCAGTGCGAGTTCGAGACCAGCTTGAGCTACAAAAGTGAACTCAAGGGGCCTGGCAGGATGGCTCAGTGGTCTAAAGCGCCTGCAGGTGGCTGCAGGGACCGCGGTTCAATCCCGGGCACCACATGCTGTGCCAGCGCTGCCCTCAGGGCAGGCTGAGCC
>PVJA010037481.1:0-20363 GCA_004027025.1 Myocastor coypus | reverse complement strand
ACCCCCCCCCCCCCCCGACCGCAGCTCATTGACAGCAGGAAAACAATGAAGGGCAGAGGAGGCGCAACAGCCGCAATGTCCGTCAAGCCTCTCTTCTACGCCCAACACCGGCCCTTCGTTGATAGCTCCACCAAGTGGCGTAACTGTGAAGATCAAGCTCCTCCAAACACTGGGACTTCTCTAAGGAAGCGCGGCGGGGCAGAAAAGGTGCCTGCCTCAACTCTTTTTAAGATACTTTTTGTGGGGCCTGGCAGGATGGCCCAGTAGTCTAAAGCTCCTCCTTAGGAATGCCTGGACGGCTGCAAGGACTGCGGTTTGATCCCCTGCTACACATGAAAGAAAAAAAAAAAAAAGAAAGATACTTTTTGTGCTGAGTCACTCTGGGGTGGCCCGCAGTGACCTAGGGCAAAACCAATTGCACCCCGGAATGGGACCAAGTGCGCTCCATCAGGACCAATTTCATCCCAGGGCAGCCCTCCCTGCCCTGCAGGGGGAGGGGGCCCACAGCCCGAACTGCTGGAGCCAACTCAGCGAAGTTCACACAACATATCAATTGCTACAGGGTGGAAATGGGGATTCAGGGCAAATGAACTCCAGTGATCATTTAGGGATCATAGGAATTTCTCAAACTGTATTGTAGTGATGGCTCCACTAGCCTCAAATTCCTGGACTTGACATTCCTGCCTCATGTGCCTAAGCCCCAGAACTCTAAGCATGTGCCACTGCACCTGACTGAACTTTTTAAAATTTACTGAAAATCATTAAAACAGGACAGATTTTAGTAAAATTTAAAATAGATCTGACAGGGACCGGGGTTTGGTTCCTGATACCATGGTGCTGGCCCCACCCCCCGGGTGTGCTAAGCCCAGCCACCACAACCAGGCATGTTAGTGCACGTCTATAATCCCAGGGCTGGGGAACTGAGAACAGGAGGATCACTACAAGTCCAAGCTGTGTAGTGATATCCTGTAGTGAGACCATGGACACTAACCGAGAGCTGAGTCACGCTTCAAGTTGAGGCTGAGGCCACCCCAGAGTGACTCAGCACAAAAAGTATGTAAAAAGAGTTGAGGCAGGCACGTTTTCTGCCCCGCCGCGCCTCCTTGGAGCAGTCCCAGCGTTGGCAGGAGCTTTATCTTCACAGCTACGCCACTCAGCGGAGCTGTCAACGAAGGGCCAGTGGTGCGCATAGAAGAGAGGCTGAATTCAAATCCTGATTCTGCTCCCACTATCCTCCAGCGATATAATGACATATGATCTCTGCTGCCCTCAATTTCTCCATATATAAAATGAGGATGAAACAGAACTCTTGGGGAATGAATGAGACGACGCGTGCCGAGGCCCCAGCGTGGGGTCTAACATTGGAGGCACTGTCTACACCCTCCAGCATCTCATACCTGTGCAGACACTATTTCCTCCAAATCTGTCCCAGGTCCTACTTTGCTCGGTTTTGTTTTTACGCTGCTGGCTCCATATGCCCTTGGCGATACGTTGGTGCCTGCCTTGTCCCCACATCTTTGGTGGAGGAACTGCTCAGAATATTTTCAGCCCAGAATTTAGTTGTGTCAGTCTCTGCCAGTCCCCAGCTCCACAAACCGGGCCACCACCGCCCTGAGACAGAAGAGCCCTGACCAGACATACTCACTTCCTCCCTCCCCATGTTGTCTTTATTATTATTATTATTATTATTATTATTATTATTATTATTATGGCTGGCTCAGCCTGCCCTGGGGGCGGGGCTGGCACAGCATGTGGTGCCAGGGATTGAACTGTGGTTCCTGCAGCCACCTAAGCTTTCCTAAGCAGGTGCTTTAGACCGCTGAGCCATCCTGCCAGCCACGTCTCCATGTTGTCTTTTACTCTTTCCTCCATGGGCACTAACCGAGAGCTGAGTCATGCTTCGAGCAAGTCACAGGAAGCATCCCAGCCTCAGGGGTGAGTGGCCAGGGAGGAGGTGAGTCACTCTGATGACTGCTTCCTGATGAGGGCTCCAGCCAACTGGACAGTTGGTCAATTTACAGCTTCTCGGAAGATTCAATAAAAGTCATAAATAAAAGGGCGCACGTGCATGAGCACACTGCATGGGGCTGTGAGGTCCCAGACAACAGAACTTGAGGCCAATAGCTCTGACTATGCTCAAGGTTTATCACACATGCAGTGAAAGGTACAGATGCCCTGGGCCAGGCTGCTTGTCACTCTGAGGAAAGGATGGCCATGAGGAGCTGGGGAGCCGTGGCTCAGATCCTACAAGCTGTGGTCCACAGCCAGCGTGGGTGAGACTGCCTCCCTAACAGTCGCTCATCCAGGTATCCCTGGGAGGAGGCCGGGGTGCCTGGCCTGCCACACTGTGGCTCCTCAGCTCCCCATCTGTCCTGTGACTTGGCTCTTGGTCTTCTAATTCAATATGCAGTAGCGTGGAATGTGCTGTGTATGACGCTTTCAGTCATTTCGTAAGTGCTGCACAGTTACCGATATAAGTAAAGTTGATACACTGCCTCTCCTATCATAATACAAATCACAAGATATTAATGATGGAGGTTAAACAAAACAGAGCTTTTAAAAAAAACTTAGCATATGAACATAATATAGTACATGTATGTGCAATCAGTAAATATATAATGAATATGAATAGCACATATGTCACATGTACTATATAGTGTTTATATACTATATTGTGTATTATACACACTGTAACATATATAGTACTAGTGTGCTACTGTATGTCCTATAAATACTATATATAAAGTGTCCAATATAGAATATTACATATGCTACATAGTGCATGTACTTTTGTTTGTTTGTTTGTTTGCTTTTTGTGGAAACAGGGTTCAAACTCATGACCTTGCACTTACCAGGCAGGTGCTTGTGCCACAGAGCTATCTCCCGAGCCCTACATGTACTATTAAACAGTAGCCAATATGCCACATGTAGTATACTGTACATTGTTGGGTGTTAATATGTATTTTATAGTGCACATAAAATATTTATAATTTTATATATATGTATATATACTATACATTGTTGGGTAATAGTATGTATTATATGGTGCACATAAAATATTTACAATTATATATAATATAATATAATTTTATATATGTATATAGGTTACATAGCATATAAGTACATGGGCTGTTATTTACTATCTCCTTGGGAGTTAAATGTTTCCCAGCTTTTCCCTTCGCTTCTCTCCCGTGCCAAGTCAAGAAGAAAAAGCATCTCCAAGAGGGAGTTAACTTTCCCAACATCCCAGGGGCAGCAGGACAAGGAGTGGGGTTTGTAGCAACCCACTTCCCCTACACTGCTATGTGAGCATCAGCCTGTTCCCTATGAAAGGTTATAATTACGCTCCAGATACCGCACTAAGAATTCTTAAACTGTCTCACAGATCCCCTGCAACACCACTCCATGGTATAGACGGTTTTTTGCAGTACCTTCCACAGACAAGGAGGCTGGAGTTCCACAGGAATTCTCAGCGACCCTGCCCACAGTGACAAGGGAGCCAAGGAGGCCCCGGCAGCTGAGCAAGTACATGCCAGTCACACAGCTCAGTTCAGCGATTCAGAGGTTGCCGCTGCCAAGCCTGTGGAAGGAATTCGTTTGCTTCTGAACCTCTTGCCTAGTGGAAGAGATTTCCAACTTGGGTTTCAGTGCATTGATTGTGTTGCAGAGTTAAACCCTCTTCCTGCAGAGGTTGGGAGGAAATCATTAAAATCGAGCCTGAAAAAGAAATGACTCGCAAGCATGCAGTGAAGAAGGGGCTGAAGCCTTCAAAGATGGAAATTACTTAAATAGCAGCCTGAATTCCCAAAATGTAGCTTTCTCTTCGCCAGCTTCTTCAAAGTTTCCAATGCTTGAAGGAAAATACTCCTAAGGGGACATCGGTTGGTTGTTTTCCCTTGTTTCCTCTGCAACCCTAGCCTCCCAAGCCACCTCTTGCCTCACCTTCTTTTATTCTGAGTATCAAAGTTGCCTGGCGCCCATATTTCCATGCTTTTCATCTCACAAACCACAGAAAGCGCTTCTTCCTAAAGCACCACCCACTGCGTATGGTTGTTTGAGAGCATGTGTACTCTGAGACCTTGCTGGGGTGAGGAGGCAGAAGATAGCACAAGAGGCTAGGGAGAGAGCTCAGTGGACTAAAGGTCCTGCTTAGGCAAGCATAGGGACGAGGGTTCAATCCCCTGCACCACATGCTGTACAAGCCCAGCCCTCAGGGTGCACACCTGTAATCCCAGCACTGGAGATGCTGAAAGCAAGAGGATCACCATGAGTCCAAGCTGCGTAGTAAGACCCTGTAACAACCAAATGCATTAAAATAAACAAATAAAGAAGAAGACAGCACAAGCCTGAGTCCTGGCCAGAAAAGGGAGCATCAGATCTGACAGGTTAGTGACTGGTGGGTGCATGAATTTTTTTTTTTTTTTTTTTTTTTTTTTTTTTTAGGAAAGGTTTATTTAGCTCACAGTTACTGGAGGTTTCAGTCCATATTCAGCTGGCCCAAGACTGAGTGGAACAGGGCAGAGAGCATCAGTTCATGGCAGCGGGACAGCAACAAGTGACAACAGAGAAGCAACAGAGAGCAATAAAGAGAGAATGGCCTTTGAAAATAGACAGTATCAGTTCTTAAGGAGCAAGATCAGGAACCAGCATTTACTGCAGACCTCCAATGCACCAGGCACCTGCTTCTGAGAGCAATCTGACCCAGTGAGCATCCCATCCTCTTTTACAGATGAGAAATTTAGAAGATTGTAAACGACTGTCTGTTTGGCTCTAGCAGCAGCAGAAAGTGCACAGCCCCTGGCGGTGCTCAGCAAGTACTGCAGGAACAAATGAGTGAGGACACGAAGAATCGCAGAACTATGGTGTAGACCATTCACAGAGTACAAGACATGGGCATCCGTGGTAGTTGATACATTTGTCAACTTGAAGCTCGGCTGGTTCCAGGCTATGGGGCCTCATCCTGCAGGATGCAGAGGGCCTGCCCTTGGATGTGATTGGCTCCACTTTAGGGCCAGACTGGCCACCCCAGAATGACTCAGCACAAAAAGAGTAGAAAAAAGCCGGGCGTGGTGGCGCACGCCTGTAATCCCAGCACTCGGGAAGCTGAGGCAGGAGGATTGGTGCAAGTTCGAGACCAACCTGGGCTACAAAAGTAAGCTCAAGGTCAGCCTGAACTGCATAGCGAGACCCTGTCTCAAAAAGACAAAAAAAAAAAAAAAAAAAAGAGTAGAAAAAGAGTTGAAGAAGACTTTGTGCCATCAGCCCAGCCTGGCCTTGCCCTGGCTGCTTCCTGCCTGGCCCAGCCCTGCCTCACTTCCTTGGAGAAGTCCTTGTCTTTGAAGGAGCTGGATCTTCACAGCCGCGCCACTTTGGAGGGGCTCTGCGCCAACACAGAATTTGGAAGAGAGAGGCTTGTGGATGCCACAGCTGTTGCTCCCCCTCTGCTATTCATTGTTTTCTGCCACCTTGGAGCCAGCGGAGTATGAACTGAAACCTCCACAAACTGTGAGCTAAATAAACTTTTCCTTCCTTCATTTGGCGTGTTGTGTATTTGTCCCAGCAAGGAGTAAAAAGTAACTAAGACAGCATCAGAAAGACCTGGGCTAACTCCAGCCTTGCTACAGCAGTGGCACCTCCTCCTGGATCTGGAGGAGGACTGTAGGATACAACATGCATGAAAATACTCACCAGCTGAGCCTTCACTAAACGTTAGCTGTCTTTAGTATGGTTGGCATGATACAGCTTGGGCTACATTTGAATTAAATCAGTGTATAATGATGACGATGATGGAGGAGGAGGAGGAGGAGGGCATCAGGATAATCTCAGGTGTGAGCATCAGTAGGAGAATAAAACCCTGACTTGAAACCTTGTAGATAATTTGAGCTAGTCAGATACCTTAGCAAATTAAAGTACCTGCTTGGGGAGATGCAGGAACCCAGGTTCAATCCCCAGGGTGCCATGTCAGCACCTCCCCCAAGGCCCACTGAGACAGCGATTGAGACTGTGCATGGTGACGCAAGCCTGTAATCCCATTACTTGGGAGACTGAACACAAGAAGATGACTGCAAGTCCCATCTGTGTAGTGAGATCCTGAAGACCCTGTGATCCTGTCCTAAATACATTGAAAAAGAAAATTTCCCAGTACAAGTATGTTTCAGTACTAGGGACTGAACCCAAGGTCTTCACACTGAGTTGTATACCCAGACCTTTCTATTTTTTTATTTACCCAGTCTAAGCTGGAATTTGTGATCCTTCCACCTCAGCCTTCCAGAACGCTGGGATTATAGCTGTGCATCACTAAGATACTCTTATTGAATGAGATCTGTCACTATAAGGGTCACACTATGTCTTAAGCATTCTAGGTGCTAAATTCAGACATCGCCTTTCCCTACTCCAGTGTAAGGGAGTTAAGCTGTGACTCCTTCCTTCCCCTGCATAGTTAGGCAATAGCTTCACAAGCTGTGCACTTAGCCCCTTTAGCAACTGAGGCAGGTGGGTCACCAGTCAGAGCCAGGCCAAGGCAGCTGAGCTAGGTCTGCTCCCAAAATTTAAAAATTAGAAAAGAAATGTTAGAAAAAAAAGAATTCTCACATACTGCCTGTAAGAGTGTAAATCAGTACAACTGCCTTCGAGAACAATTTGGTAAAACTGAGTAAAGTCAAAGACAATGCACACCTTGCACACCAGCAAGTCCATGCCCAAGGACATGGGCACCATGAAGCAGCAGCTGTTTGCCCAAGAGGACACCTATAAGAATATCTATGTGCCACTGTTGGGAACAGCACAAAGGTAGAAATAGCCTACGTGCCCATCTCCAAGGCAATGCCTATTAGATCATCACAGACTTGTGCAGTGAATGTTAACAGCAACAAATGAACACTGATAGGAAGGGAAAAACTTAATGAAGCTGGGTGTGGCACCCTCAGCTACTTGGGATACTGAAGTGGAAGGACTGCAAGCTCAAAGACCTGTCTTCAAAATAAAATAATGAAATATGGCTGGGGATATGCCAGAATCATAGAGCTGCAGCGGCTCAGGAGGCTGAGGCTGGAGCAGCATGAGTTCCAGGCCAGCTGGGGAAATGTAATGAGATCTTATCTCAAAATAAATGTTTTAAAATGGCTGTTAGCCAGGCATGGTGGCGCACACCTGTAATCGCGGCACTCGGGAGGCTGAGGCAGGAGGATCAGTGCAAGTTCAGGACCAGCTGGGCCTACCAAAGTGAGCTCAAGGCCAGCCTGAACTGCATAGGGAGACCCTGTCTCAAAAAGACAAAAAAAAAAGAAAAGGGCTGTTGATAGAGGCCTGCTAGAAAGTACAAAAGCCAAGTTCAATCCCTAGTACCAAAAAGAGAGAGAAATGCAGAGGATTAATTGTATTTGGGTTTTATTTTATTTGTTACGTAACATTTCTTAAGATGAGAGGTAGGTGGATGGTTGTTCCTTGTATGAGTCTCCATAGTTTGTCATGTGTCTGAAATAGCCCGTAATAAAATTATTCTAAATAAACCATTTGAAGTAATTGAAAATCATTATGCAAGTATTCCAAAGAAGAATGATAAGGTATCATAAAAAGAGACCTAAGCCAGGCGTGGTAACTCACGCCTGTAATCCCAGCATTTGGGAGGCTGAGGCAGGAGGATCGCTGCGAGTTCGAGACCAGCCTGGGCTACAAAAGTGAGCTCAAAGCCAGCCTGAACTGCACAGTGAGACCCTGTCTCAAAAAGCCAAAAATAAAATAAAATAAAGGGGGCTGGGGAGATAGCTCTGTGGCACAAGTGCCTGCCTGGCAAGTGCAAGGTTGTGAGTTTGAACCCGGTCCCACAAATAAATAAATAAATAAATAAATAAATAAATAAATAAAATAAAAAATAAAAAGAGACCTAGTGAATTATTATTCCTTAATCTCACAACTCCAACTCCCCTAAGCTAACTTTTTTTTCTTTAAGGTGTGGCCTTGCTAAGTAGTCCAGGCTAGGCTTGAACTGTGGTGATCCTCCTGCCTCAGCCTCCCACCTGCTAAGATTATAGGTGTGCATCATGATTTCCAGCCCTAGACCTAAGATTTTAAAACTTACTATTAATCCTAGCTGGCAGTAAATGTTATTTTTGGTTTCTCTATATCCTTTCATTTTTCTACTAAAAAAATATACCAATTATATTTCAGAATAGCTAATTCTTATAAATGAAATAGTAAAAATCAGCTTATAAAGTTTTCAATGATATGCCAATTTTCTATTTGTCCAATATATGCTTATAAAGATAGACATGTAAGGGGAGACTGGTTCTAGGGGATCTTTATGAGATGTCTACAGTCAGTTCTGGGTTGCAGGAATATTGGAAATTTGCATTGGCTTCTTACACAGTGACGCGCATTTGTTCTCACAATTCACTCCTCTTTCACTTCTTTCTTCTTCCTTTCTGCAGAAGCCTATTTCATCTGGGGCTTGCCTTGATCCTCCCTCCCTAGACCAGTGGCCCAGCCATATGACCAATATCAGCCCTTCATTTCCAACCACAGGGATTGGCCCAAGGAAGCACATGTGATACACAGCCAACCAGTCATGTTTCTCCCTGAGACATTTGTATCTCGGCTCTCTTTTTCTGATAGGTGGGAATTCATCTAGTCTTGATAGTCAAAGTTTTCCCCAACTAAAGAAATGGGCTGAGTGAGCAAGCAAGACAGCCCTCTACTAATGTCATTTGAGCCTTGCATACAGCCCTACCTGATCCAGCCCTGGAACATCCTTAGTCAACGGGCCATACAATCTCATGAATCCCCTTAGCCAGTTTATAGTAGGCTTCTGACATTTTTAGCTCGTTTTGATGCTTCTATTTTTTCCCCTTTATTTTCTACATTTTCCACAGTAGGTAATGAGTATGTAGAACATGGCTCCAATCTAAGGGAGGGGGAAAAAAAAGGAATAAAGGAAACAGCAGGTCAGAATTTGTCCTCTAAGGGCTGGTTAGTGGCCACTTTTCCTCTAGGGTGTAGGCCGAGCCTGCCTCATACGGGGGAGGCCCCATTTGCCTCCGTGCCTGTGAGTCTTCCGGTTCCTCTGAGATCCCCAGGCCACCCTCGCTGCTTCCAGACCAAAGCTTTTGCCTCCTCAAATCAACAGCTCTGCCAAAACCACCTTTTGCCACAGCCCCCACTGGTCTCTGCTTCCAAGTGATAATTAATATAAAGTTGGGTGTCTTTTTCCCTCTGGGAGAAAAGTTCTTTAACAGTATGCAGTGGAGCAGAGTGTGGGTGGATTTAGCAAAGAGGAAGGGAAGCTTATGTAAGTGGCATTATTATATATGATTATATCACCAGGGTAAAAGAAACTCACTCTTGTTTGGGTGGTATACCGATCATGAAGTTTCAAGCTTGCATGAAATAAAATGGTAAAGAAAAGTCAACCCAAATGTGTCCTCCCTCCCTTGTCCTGAATAATCTCAATGCTTCTCCAGCCCTACTGAGTGCCAGGAACTGGTCAAATCTTCTTCCACACATTTCATACTCCTAGAAAGCCTAATGTTATCCCCATTTTACAGACAGAAACACCAAGTTACAAGAGATTTCATAACCTGCCTGAAAGCCCATAATGGATAAGTGGGGGAGCTGAGTTTACCAACCACATCGAGTTCCCACATCCACATGCTGAACCCCTGAAAGAAATCAACACCAAAGCTTTATACAAAACCAAAGCTCCACCACTCATTCCTTCTGACTTGATCAAATACACCCTGAGTCAGTTGGTGATGGAGAAAAATCAGCCCAACAGTTATTTTTGGGTTTTGTTTTTAATTAAATTGCCTTTCAGACTTGCTAAAACTCTGCACATGAAGAACCACTAAAGATTAAGCCATTGTGCCCAGGCAGATGGCTTACAGCAGAGGAGCAGAGCTCCCATCCAGGCCCCACGTGTTTCCAGCTCCTGTTCCTCAGCACCTTTCCGAAGGAGCATGTGCTCCTTCCTTGGCATAGCCCCCCAACACCCTAACGCTGCACATCTGGCCCACATGGCACACTTATGGGATCAAAGCGTCCTCTAATATAACTAATGCTTGGTAACAAAAGAAGAAGACTGTCTTGTTGGCCTCAAAAGTATTTGGGTAATAATGGTCATTAAAATGTACTGAGTCCCAGGAACAATGGTGCAAACCAATAATCCCAGATACTTGGGAGGCTGAAGCAGTAAGGTTGCCTGTTCGAGGACAGCCTGGGAGACTTAGCACGATGCTCTCAACTTTTTATTTTAAAAAAAGGTTGGGATGTATCTCAGTAGTGGAGTGCTTGTGCGGCAAGGCAAGGCCCTGGGTTCTATCCCCAGCTCAGTCCAGGCGTTTGCACAGGACCTTCTGTCCCCTGCTCCCTGAGGTCAGAGTGTCAGTCTGAATCCTGCCTCACAGGGATTTTGCTAACAAAACAAAACAGTCACACTAAACTCCCAAGCAGTGCCCGGCTCGCAGAAGATAAACCCTGACACAGGGGTCTCTGAAGGTCACACACACAGTGAGACACTCAGCTGGGACTTGAACCAGGTCCACAGCAGAGCTCTGTACCACAGCCTCAGCTCTCATGGCTCTTTTCTTAACCCTTTGGTCCGGAGCAGGTGGAAATTTTCATCTGGAACCAAGAGGGAGCCAAAAAGGCAAAGAAAGATATCTGGGGCCCCACAGCCAGGCAGACAGGGCCTGGCTGGGGTGTTGCTAGAGGTCAGAGGAAGGACTCAAGGATTTATGTGTTAAAACCTTGGCCTCTAATCCCAGCACTGGGAGGCAGAAGGCATTAGGAAAGAGATCCCAACTTTGTACTCAGCCAACCTCCAGTACAGTTTCCAGTCTCTCTCTCTCTCTCTCTCTCTCTCTCTCTCTCTCTCTCTCTCTCTCTCTCTCTCTCTCTCTCTCTCTCTCCCCCTGCCCTTTCTCTTTCTGTGATGCCATCTACTATGAAGTCCTCACCAGGGCTGAGCTCATTCTGGTACCATGCTCTTGAACCTCCAGAAATGTAAGCTAAGTCAACTTCTTTTTTTTTTTTTTATAAAGTATCCTGCCTCAGGTATTTCATTACAGTAACAGAAATCAGATTAATACACAGATGTGTCTGTGACACTCTGTTGTCATAGCCACACATGAGTCAGCCCCTTCCCCAGGCCACAAGCAAGGACAGAGCAAGAGCACTGGACTGTGAGTCTGAGGATGCTGTCAGCCTGTCCATGGGGGCACAGCACCGAAGCAGACACACAACCTAAAAGTGGAGGTCCATGCAGCACTTCGCCATCACATGTGATCCTTAGATGTAATCATTATAGGTATAAGGGCTCTTCGCTATGTGGAGGCGGCATTTGCATGCTCATCCATGCGCCATCACCTTATCGTTGCTTCAGAAGCCACTGCCATGACCCTGCCTCCTGGCCCAGGATACCTAACTGCTCTGGCACACAGAGGCCCACATACAGTCACCTAGGAGGAGCGTCCCTGTGGCTTCCGCTGCAGGGACCTAGTACCCCCTTGTGCATCTCTGCCCAGAATGAACCTCTGTCTCTGGGAGTCACACCGCCCACGCCTGCTCCTCGGGGACTGGAGGATGGCACCCGCCTCCCCCCAGGGCCGGCACTGCCTGCCCTGTTCCCAGAGCCTACCGCAAGTTCAGACACCTCCTTGCACCTGGTGACGACCCATCGGCTAGGTCACTGGAACCTGGCATCCCTTGATCTTGTGAATTCTTTTTTTTGTTGTTCTTTTTTTTTTTTTTTTTTTGTCTTTTTGAGACAGGGTCTCACTATGCAGTTCTGGCTGGCCTTGAGTTCACTTTTGTAGCCCAGGCTGGTCTCGAACTCACACCGATCCTCCTGCCTCAGCCTCCCTAGTGCTGGGATTACAGGCATATGCCACCACACCTGGCAATCTTGTGTATTCTTTCCACTACAAAAGAAAGGTATTATCCCCCTCTCGTACCAGCACTGCCACACCCGAACCCGGGCTCAACATCTTCCACAGATATCCATGCCCAGTTCTCAGCCTTTGCTTCCCTAGCGGGTCACGTTCACCTGAGGAACTTGCTGTGGGCACTCCGTGGCCGGCAAGCAAGCTGTGGCCAACCTCTCCTCGCACTCCCTCTTCCATTCCCTCCTCAGGACCCACATTCCTAAGCACATACAGGAGAACATTACCAGATAGCCCCACACATTTATCCCTGGGTTTTGCTCAGTAAATTAGTAAGAATTTCCTTTCCAGAGCCAGCCAAATAGCTCAGCAGATTAAAGCTCCTGCAAGGAGGCACAGGGGCTGGGGGTTCAATCTCCACGCCTGTGGTGCCAGTCCTTCCCCCCGGGGTGTGCTGAGTCTGGCCATTGAGACTGACTGTAGTGGCACAACACTTGTAATCCAGCTCTTCGGAGGCTGTAAACAGGTGGATCACTATGAGTCCAATGTAGTAATGAGACCCTGAACACCCCACAGACCCTTCCCTAAAAAATACAGAGAGAAAAAAAAAAAAATAAAAAGAATCTCATTTCCATTGTTGCTTATAAAAGGCTTTCCAGTGGGATGCTGTGGACTGAGGTTGGAGCGCTGACCCTGAGCCTAGTAGGTGCTCCGTAAACATGGGATGAATAAAGTGTGAGCACCCTAACAAGGGAGGCAAGGGGGTACTGTGGGCTATGGTTGGAGATGGAGGGAGATACCTAAAATCTCAGCAGAGGGGCCTGGCGGGATGGCTCAGTGGTCTAAAGCGCCTGCTTGGGAAAGCTTGGGCGGCTTCAGGGACCGCGGTTCGATTCTCCGGCACCACATGCTGTGCCAGCCCTTCCCTCGGGGTTGGCTGAGCCGGCCATAAAAATGAATGAATTAACAAACAAAGGTTCTGAAACAAGGAAAATAAATAAATAAATAAAAATTAAAAAAAAAATCTCAGCAGAGCCAAAAATGTCAAGACATGAGCTCACATGGCCCAAAGGAATCAAGGCTTAGGACAGCATTTCCCAAATGACAGTCACGTGGGACCATCATCTCTGGTTATACCACGTCCGAGCTTTGTCTGAGCTATTATTTACTTCACAGGTAAGAAAGTGACTTCATAAGAAAGTCACTTCCATTAGAATAAGCTATTCTAATGGCTCCTCCATTGTTGTCTCTTCCTTCATTTGGGAAGTTACTGGTTGTTATCTCCCCTGTTTATAATGTTTTCAATTAGCATTAGTATTAACCTGATGTTAGGTAAATGGTGACAGAAGTAGTGGTCTCTAGTTTGTATTCCCCAAAGCAGTTATGCAAATTCCTTAGGCTGTCCTTTAGTATTCAACAAAAGTAATATTCTCCGGTGGGTCGGAGCTCACTTTGAGAGAGACAAATCTCGGTGAGTCCTCTGAACTAAATTAAAAAAAAAAAAAAAAAGAAAGTCACTTCCAATAAATTAAATGCATTCATTGACAGTAGCAGCTTGGCGGCACTCCTATAACTGGAAAGCCAATATCATACTGTAAACTGTAGTAGCCATAAAAGGATGGCAAAGGAACCTACTAAAAACTTTAATTTTACCTGGACTTCTCGGCTGCAAGCTCTGTGCCCTGCGGAGCTGCTCTCTTTGCCAAAAGAGGGTGGGGACAAAATGAGCCAGAGGCAAGCTGGTATCAGGTACAGTCCAGACAAAGGAGGAGCAGAATGCTCCCCAGACAAGCCCTCTTCCCCCACCCTCATTCCCTCTGAGTGGAGCCCAGGCCTCCTGCTGGGCCATCCCTCCACCATGGTAGCTGCGCCCCCATCCAGAGTGGTCATGATCAAAGCCAAGCTGTTATCACTCTCCTTCCCTGTGCAGCCTCTCCACAGGCTCATGCTGCTTTAGAATAAAATCCAGACTGCCGTTTCCTGCGGCAGGAGCTGGTGCCTCGCCTCACTTGCGATGGATCTGCCTCACGCCTCATACCACATTCCAGGTGCTCTGGCCCCACCAGTGGGGCCCTTCACGCTGCTCTAAGAGCACTCCTGCCTCAGCACCTGCTCCACCAACCCTTCTGCATCTCGACACCTTATTCAGTCCCTACTCTAATGCCTCTCCCCAGAGGCCGGCCCTGGCTATCCCTCCAAAGGCTGCCCTCCCACAGTGGCCAACTTTCACTGCACTGCCTCAGTTCTAAATCTGAAAGCCCCCTCCAGCAGTCAGGTAGTGGTCCATCCCGCAGTCCCCCCAACCCAGAATCCTACGCTGCTCTTCACTTATCACAGTGTCACACGTGGCCATTCCTTTGCTCCCCAGGAGGGCAGGAAGTCTGCATTCTGGGCACCTAGATTGATGCCTGGCTCATACTTGGCATTCAATTCATATCACTGACAAAAATACCAGAAGAACAGTCTCCATGGCCTACTTAACCTATCCCTCCCCATTTAGTCATTTCAATTTTGCTGCAATATGCGAGGCTTTTTTTTTTTTTTAATTTAGCACCACCTCCAAGGCTTAACTGCCAAAGATGTGTTTCTTGAGCCAACATAAATGCCATAGGTGAGGTTCCATAACCCCTGCCAAGTTGTTTTCCAAATAATCAGACCCCAGGTTCCTACCTGCAAGGCCCCTGTGCCCACCAGGATTCTCATTTTTAAATCTTTACTAGGTGAAAATGTAGCTGTTCAGCTGTTTTCATTTGTATGTCTTTGACTACTGTTTAGGCTGGACATTCTCCTGTGTGCTTGGCTGACTGAGTTTCCCTAGCTGAGTCGTCTGTTAACACCCCTGCTTGTTTTTCTACCCAGATTCAGGATTTGTCTGAGTGATTCACTTGAGGTCTTTGAAAAATAAAGATATATTAAAGGAAGACTTCCTTCTTTACATGTTCTACTCTCCCCATTAATTTATACTTCCCCCATGTTTCTTAAATTTCCTTTGCATATATTCACAGCCCATTTTGCATTTGTCTTTCAATTTTTCAACTTTAGATTTCTTTTCATGGCCAACTACTAAATATTCATCTAAAGAAGCCCTCTAGTGGTTTCCGATTTCACTCACACATTTCTTAACATCATCCATGACCTGTTACAACCACAGCAGTGCCCACAGGACCTCTCTGGCCTTGGTTCCTGCCACCTGCCCCTGGATCTCTCTGTGCCAGCCATACTGGCATCTCTGCTAAGTCTCAAACATACCAGCCACAACTCACCACAGGGCCTTTGCACATGCTGTTGCTTCCTCTGCCTGGAGGGCTCTTTTCCAGTTCTTTGTATGATTCCCCTCATTTCTTCGAGGCCCTTATTTATTTATTTTTTCTTGTTTCAGAACTGTAAATGAAGGATTCTGAGATAAGAAGGTGATCCTGAGTTAGCTGCATAGCTATGAAACTAAATCTAATCACAAGAGTCCTCCTAAGGGGACAGCAGGAGCCTTTGGGCTACAGAAAGGTAAGATGGAGCACAAATCCAAATGACGCAGGGCCACGAGCCAAAGTGCACAGGAGGCCGCCCTGGATCTCCACCACTGTACATCTCCGTCAGCCCACTTCAGACTTCTGACCTCCAGAACTGCAAGAAAATGAATACTGCTTACGTTACGCCATCAGATCTGTGCTGTAATTTGTTACAGCAGCAACAGTGAAATAATACTATCCCCAGCACCTCCCGTCCCCACCCTCGCCTGGCTTCTTCGTTTCCTTTTGGCACTCATGACCTTCAAGTTTCTGCAGCTGTATGCATTTCTCTTGCTGCTCCTGCCTCCTCCAACAGAAGAAGAGCTTCATGTGACCAGGGCCTTTCACAGGTTTTGTCACAGTGGCACTGCACTGCCCAGAACAGTGCCTGTCATGGGCTGCATGAGCCAACCAAGGGCAGAATGAAGGAAGCTTTTGTTCCACCAAGCTGAGACTCTCAGGTAGCCACAAGTTTAAAGGATACGCGTGTATCCTCCATGTAGGAGGTCACGGGGAGACACCAGGCATTGAGTCTAGTGTCTCGGGCTCACCCAGGGTTGGCTCCACCTTTTACTTTCCACACGGGGTTCTGAAACCCACCTCGGTATACAAGAAATCACTGAAAGGATGTGGTGCTCAGGTTCACATACCATCTGGGTTGCACTCCTAGCTGTGTGCTGTCCAGTCCAAGAATTTTGCAAGCCACTTATTTTTTTTTAAGAATTTTTTATTTTTATGCTGGGCGTGGTGGCACAGGCCTGTAATCCCAGCACTTGGGAGGCTGAGGCAGGAAGATTGGTGTGAGTTCAAGATCAGCCTGGGCTACAAAAGTGAGCTCAAGGCCAGCCTGAATTGCATAACAAGACCCTGTCTCAAAAAGACAAAAAAAAAAAAAAAAGAATTTTTTTTTCTTGTTTCAGAACCTTTGTTTGTTTATTCACTCATTTTTATGGCCAGCTCAGCCTACCCCGAGGGCAGGGCTGGCGCAGCATGTGGTGCCGGGGATCGAACCACGGTCCCTGAAGCCGCCCAAGCTTCCCCAAGCAGGCACTTTAGACCGCTGAGACATCCTGCCAGGCCCTTTGCAAGCCACTTATGTCACTTGGGGATTTTGGATTTGATTTTGGCTTGGGGGTAGTTTTTAATTTCATCTGGTTTGGTTTGGTTTGGTTTGGTTTGGCCACAGCAATTCTCCTTCCTCAGCCTTGAAAGTACTGGGATTATACTTGTGCACCACCATGGCCAGTGCACGTAGAGCTTCCCAGCAGCCACATGTGTATTTTATATAACATGATATCTAGGACATGATCATTTCAACATGTAAATGATACAAAAAATTATTGCTGGGCATAGCAACACTGGAGGCTGAAGCAGAAGAATCAAAAGTTCAGGAGCACTCTGTGCAATTTAGGGAGATGATGTCCCAAACAGAAAGTCAGACTGGGTGTGACGACACAGGCCTATAATCCCAGCACTCAGGAGGCTGAGGCAAGAGGGTCTACTCAAGTTTGAGGCGAGCCTGAAACTTAGTGAGACTCTGCCTCGAAAGAAAGCTGGTGACATAGCTCAGCAGAGAGTACCCCTAGGTTTGAGCCCCACTACCGTAAAAGATTGCTAATATCATATTTACATTCTTTTCTTTTAATGTACTAAGTCTTCAGACTCCCATGTGTATTTTAAACAGTTTCAATTTAGACATTAAATTTTCAACAGTTAAAATGAAATGTAGTCCCACTGAAACAATCACATTGCGTTCACAGTAGAATACATGGCTTTAGTTCTTAAATTAAATGTAAATTAGTTAAAGTTCCACCAAATTTAAAATTCACTCCCTTCTGCACCGGCACATTTCCAGGGTCTGGGGCCAGTGCGGCTGTTGGCCACCCCATTGGACATCGCTATTCTCAGGCCCTGCGACCTCACGGATGTCCCTTCTACCCCTGACCCTTCCGACACCATCAGGGAAGGGATAATGGGAACTGTTTTTCGGAAAGTAGATGAAGTCTGGGGTGAAAAGTAGCTGACCACGATGAGTCCTGTATAAATTGGAACTCTTACTGCCCCCAGAGGGCTCTGCACTTTGCAAGAGAAGTGAGACCCGCCCCCGTGTTTCTTTAAGGTCTGCTGCATGGCCTGAACTTCAAATACTTGCTCGCACTGGAACTCACAGGTTCAAGGCCCTCACTGCTCCCCAGCCTGGCCCACAGTGCAGCGGCCCCTCCCAGGCTGCAGGATGGTGCGGGTGGATGAGGAGAGCAGCAGCAGAAGACCTCTGGGAAACACAGCTGTGTGCACCCAACAACCTGTGACCACCCCCCTCCTCCGCCCTCTCCCCTCCTCTCTCTTCCTCTCTTCCTCTCTTCTCTCTCTCCCTGCCCTCTCCTCTCCTGTCCCATCATCTTCCAGAAAACCCTAGATGTGTTTCTTAGCTTCTTCCACCAAAGTATTGTCTGTAAGATTTTTTTCAGTTTTATGTTTTCTTCCCTAGTTGCAGAGTCCAATTGTAGAGGCCTTGCCTAGCATGTGGGAAGAAGCCCTGGGCCCCACCCCAGCTGGGGACTGCATGCACTGCTTGTGGTATTTGCTTTGACAGAAGCTTCCCACTCAATACTGCCAGACTTGATCCAAGTGTTGTCCTAACCCAAACTTGGCCTTGTAACCAGACTGGAGGAAACTGCTATGGAAGCCCTCACTTCTGAGCTGAGACAAGAGCTGGAGCAGGAGGGGCCAGTGATACGGCTCATGGACTAAAGAACCTGCCTAGGAAAGCCTAGAGAAGAGCTCAGGAACCACAGTTGATCCCTGGCACCACATGCCCTGCCCACTCCACCCCAGGGTGGGCTGAGTGGGCCACCAAGACAGGGTGTGGTGTACACGTACACGCCTATAATCCCAACACTGAGGTGGCTGAAATCAGAAGGATCACTATGAGTCTGAAGGAGAAGCAGAAGGAGGAGGAAGAGGAGAAGGAAAAGGAGGAGAAGGAGAAAGAGAAGGAAAACAAGAGCAGGAGGTAACTTGCCAGAGGCACTGGGCTCCTCAGCCACAGGGCAGGGCTTGAACCTGTGTAGTCAGAACTCTGGGCCCAGTTTCCACCTCCTATTCAGAGCCTATGAGTGACTCACTGCTGCCCACAGGGCACTGGACAGGAGGACCCTTATCCTTTTATGCAAATCACAGACAGCTGGGCCCTACCACATACCAGACCTGGCCCCAGAAACAAAGAAATGATTACAGCATGGAACCTGCCCTCTCCAGCACAGCATCCACTCCCTAAGGACAGGTAGGAACGGCCAGCCCACTCTTGGCCGAGTGACTGAAAATGCAGAGGAGTCACCCTGCCTCCCTATCCTGCCAAGGCCCCCAGAGATTAGGAAGAGGACAGCAGCTGGAACTGATACAGCGCTGCTCCCAATTCTCACTGCAGACTCAGGGGAGGTTTACCAATGGCAGACAGCCAGTGGTGATGGCCTCTCAGTGTCCACTTCCGGCCCCCCCAGGCCTCCCAAGGTTCACTCCTGGCCCCACCCCACCCCCAGTGTGACCCGATGTCTGGATCTCTGTCAGGGTCTGAGTCAAAAAGCTGAGTCCAGCCACTTTGGGCTCACAGCCCTGTCCTGCACTTTCTAAGCTGGTCATGTGGGTCAGACACGCACCCTCTCTGAACCATGGGTCCTTCTCCCATAAAACTGGGATAGGAATGGCACCCCATAGTTGTTGTGGAGATTAGGCATAGGACTAGGGGTGCAGCAGCACCCACCTGGTGTGTGCAAGGGCCTGGGTCATAGCTTAGCACCAAGAGGGAAGGAAAGGAAGGAAAGGAGGGAGGAAGGAAGGAAGGAAGGGAGGGAGGGAGGGAGGGAGGGAGGGAGAAAGAAAGGAAGGAGGAAATACATCAAGCCCTCAGCACAGTGCCCGAGGCCAGGGAAGCACAGTGTACAGTAGTTAATATCGTCCCTTTTTTTAATGGGTGCGGGAGCTGGGGAGATGGCTCCGAGGCACAAGTGCCTGCTCGGCAAGTGCAAGGTCGTGAGTTTGAACTCCAGTCCCACCAAAAAAAAAAAAAAAAAAAAAAAAAAATTAATGGGTGCGGAGTCTCTAGCCAGGTGTGATCCACAGAAACAGTGCTTATGAAGCAACTAACTGTCCCTCCATGGGAAACAAGCAGAAAATGGCCTGCAGGATGTGATGGGCAGTGAACTCAGCAAGAAAGGAAGTGCACAGACGTCACTGCCGGAAAGGTCGGGAGCTCCCACTGGTTCTGGCTCTGTTTCCAGTGACTGGAGGAGGCTCAGCAAGATTAGTGCATTGTGCAGTTTCCCCAGGTCCCTGCCCCCCACCCCCGTGGGCAGGCAGTGGTGAGAGGGGTCAGGGGTGGGTCTCCTCAGAGGAAGAGGTTCTCGCACAGAACAGGAGCAGCAATGACCTAGTGACAGATTCTGTAGCTCATCATTCAGCTGGGTAGCGTGGTGCACACCTGCGGCCCCGGGACTAGGGAGGCTGAGGGAGGAGGATCAAAAGTTTGAGCCCACCTTTGGCAACTTAGCAAATTAGGAAGACTCCGTCTCAAAATAGAAAGTATAAAGGACTGGGGAGGTGGCTCAGTGTGAAGGTCTTGGGTTCAACCCCCAGAGCAACAGCAACAAAAGTATTTATCCACAATGCTCTTGTTCTATGTACTTATAATAGAAATGTTATGCTTCATACTATTAACTTTTTATTGTGAAATATTTAAAGCATACAGTAAGATTTAAAAAAAAAAAACTCAGTATCAGTATCAGACACGTGTGGTGCTGCACATCTGAAATCCCAGTATTCTGGTAGGTTAAGGCAAAAGGGTTGCAAAATTCCAGGTCAGCCTGGGCAACTTAGCAATTTAGTGAGAATCTGTCTCCAAATTTAAAACAGAATGGGGGACTAACTTCCTGTTCCAGCCCAGCCCAAACCCCACCGCTGGGAGCTGAGCCTGCGCACCCGCCGCGGG